>MKGM01000262.1:0-34216 GCA_002018265.1 Ceratocystis harringtonii | reverse complement strand
AAATCAGTAGGTAGACGTTAAATAGCACAAAAGAAAAAATCTGTACTTACCCCCACTCCTTCCCTCCCTCCTGTTTTCCATAGCTGGGTTTTCTTTTGCTCTACGGCGCTTGCTAAGAGTCTCGATTGCCTGTCAAAGGATCTGGACCTTGGACTTCAACAGGGCGCTTTGACACCTTGTTGCCTTCGTTCTTTTTGAAAGTGACTCGAGTGTCTGAATAATTCATGCCAGAGAGCTGCTATGATGCATTCTAACTCGTCTTTCAAAATATTCAGATTGGAAATTAGCTTCTGGCACTGTATTTGGCATCTTCGAAGCCCAAGGGTCGGGGATGCCGGCCTCCTCCTCGGTCAGTGTTGGAGTCTGTAGCTACACATCAGACTTGTATATCACGCTTTCTCCATTCAATGGAACAACCCAGCCCCTCTAAAGCCTCCTTGACTTTGCTTTCTGTCATAGCTACTTGGTGGGCAGCATAAAAAGCCAGAAAGAAATCGGTCTTGAAAATGTGGGTTATCGAGTACCTGATTAGATGCTCGATTTCTCGACCATAGGCCTTCTTAAGTGGCCCAAAGCACCCGAAATCAAGAGCCTGGAGTAGGTCGGACGAATGAGCTCACACACACAGTGTGATGATGTGTTGGTCTTCATAATATTCCCCAAAGTCGACTAAGTAGTAGCTTTCATGCCCACCAAGCATAAGAAGCCGATAGTGACCGTTTGATCGAGCCCTTATATAGTGATTAAAGTGCTTGGACCACTTGAGACCAGTATCATTGTCAGTACATCCATCATGAGTGGTGACAATAACCCAATCCTCCAGGAGGTTACTTTCTTGCTATCAGCTGGAAAGGTGATGTTGACCCGCAACCACGACGAATGGGTGCGACTGACCAGCCTTTAGCATCAATCTGTTGAATAACTGTGGCCCGTTTCCAGGCTGCACTGATTTAGCCTTTCCACGCCTTTCTGGACCTGCGACGACTATCTCGCTTGCAATGTTGCCCATCGTAAATCCAGTCTTGCCAGAGTTGTAAATGTCAGCTAGGCCCATACCATATTTCGCGATTGCGTTCTCCATAAGCCTGAACCAACCATAAATAATGGCTGAGTGCTTGCATGGTCATACTTAAGATTAAAGCGCATCTTGAGGTCTGGTTGCCGTTTGACGAAGTTGGAAGCCCAGTGCTTACCAACAGATGATGCGTCACGGTCGGCGAGCAGTAGTCAGTCGGTTGGCTATTTCTTCGACACCACGGAATTGCGGCGGAAGCCCTCGCGAATCCAGGTCGAGAATAAATTGGACAATGGCCTGCTCCTCGAGATCAGATAGTCTCTGTGAGTTGGTGATGGTCTTGCGCCGACATTGAATGCCATCCTGTTGGCGACGAAGGGCAAGAGAATCCACCTAGTATAGCCTTGTGGCAGGTCAGTAACCTAGCTTAGGGTTGTTTTGAAGGGCCCAAAGAGCGACAATATTAGCCTCATGTTTCGATTATGCCATGTTTTTTGTGCACAAATAGTCGATTCGATGCGAAGAGGAGAGATTGGGAAATCTTTGGTGCATTTATTTGCTTGTTATGCACGTCATTCTCTTTCGTTATTTTATCTTTTATATGGCCTGCTATCTACAGAGCCACAAAGAGTAACGATACCTGCCGATCCCTTTGCTACAGTACGGTATGGAGTGACGTAGTGCTCAGTAGCTGTGCGGCCAAGTCCAGGACCCATGAGCCGCCGCTTTCCGGTGGGTTGAGTGTCTTTGGACGCTTTGAAGGTGAGTCTCATGACTATATTGCCTTATCCAGGTGACAGCAAGACATTAAATTTTAACTAGGCGTTTTGTGCCTTTGGAGAAATAATTTGCACATGGACGTACATAGGTAGCTCTACATAAGAGGGTAAGGCTAAAGTCATAGGGCTCATGACCACTTTCTTTTTTGGTGATTCGGTTAAGGCTTGAAAAATGGAGCTGAATATTGGTCACTGGAGGGTACAAGGCTATGAAGAAGGTTAAGTGCACTAATCCGAGACATGGCTGAAAGGCTGCATTTATGTGAGAGGACGCATAAAAGCATAAACACAATAGCAAACAAGAAAATGCCCTGCCAGTCAGTTTGCTTGGAGGAGACACCTTGGAGAAACTTGCCTTGCTTTTTTCCAATGCGCTGTTTAGGCTCCCCTCCCCTGTTTCCCCCCTGCCCTACTAGTGATCTTAGTGGCAAGCACCCGGCGCTGTAGCCCTAGGGGCTGCTTTAGAGGGTTTTAGAGGGGATCTAGATGGGATTTGAAGCATACTCAAGCCGCACATGACCCCACTAGGCCTAGCAGCCGAACTGCCCTGTAACTATACCCCTTGCTTGGCTTCCGGAAGAGGCTTGGGGCTTGCTTGTCTGGGGGGCTGGTGGTTGGTGCCTTGTGAGCAAGCAGTTTGGTAGCCAAGAGACTCAATCTACAGCACCGCATAGAGCTAATTGCAGGGCCCTGTACTTCGTACGCCCTTGTCTGTTTGTGCGTAAGGTATACATAAGTAGGCTTGCCTGAACTCTGGTTGCCCCTCATTTATGTCTTTGGTCCTTAAACAACCACAAATTAGCTCTCATCAATTTTAATCTATCTCTCCGCTTCCTTTCCTGCTCCCCTTCTCCTAAGATTTCCATCTATATATCGTCAACCATTTCTGTTGCTGTGCAGTTCTCTTCTTTACCTAGTTCTAGTGACCTACGCCTTCTTCTCCACATAGCTCCCGTCTCCATCCACACGTCCCGTCCCGGCCGATCTCCCCACCTACAGCCCCCNGTCTTCCTTTTGCCCCACGGCTCTAATTGGGACTGCGACACCCAAAAATACTCACCGCGCAACATAGCGGATCATTATACCGTCATGTTCGACCTCTTTGCAAACCTTCTCTCGTATGTTGACCCGGCGGACAGCGCCTACACATGCTAGGAGGCGCATCTCGCTCACTCAAATCCCTATTCTTTGATCGCCATGACTAACTGATTATGGCACTGCTTTCTGGAATAGAACCATTGCCTCTTTTCTCTTCCCTCTTTATGCTTCATATAAGGCCCTTAAGACTTCTGACCCTGCGTCACTGACGCCATGGTTAATGTACTGGGTGGTCTTTGGCTGCATGATGCTAGTAGAATCTTGGACTTATTGGTTCTTTTCGTGGTATGTCTACTCGCTTGGGCTACATCTAGGCGGCATGCACACAATCCCCAAACCTAACCGTTTCCCTATATTTTAGGATTCCCTTCTATGGGTACTTTCGCCTCGGCTTCATCCTTTATTTAATGTTGCCGCAAACACAAGGAGCCCGATACATGTACGAGACATATCTTGCCCCATACCTTCAGGAAAACGAATCCACCATCGAAGAGTTCATTGTGAGCGCCCACGAAGCGGCGCGGACTGTTGGGTTGGAATACATCAAGAAGGCAATAGAGTATGCACGTGTCCAATTCCTAGGCATGCCACCCGACGAGCCCGATGCGCGACCGCCGCCCCCTGCACGATCCAACGCCCAGACCTATACCCAGATGCTACTATCAAGATTCACCATCTCCAACGCTAAATCCACGTCTACGCCGTCATCGAGCACCGGAACATCCGCTAGCGACTTTTATAACCTGCTGGCTTCAGCTGTCTCGGCTGTATCTGGAACTACGGCTGGTCCGTCTAGCTCCACACAAAACGCCAGTTCGGTCCTCGCGATGACGTCATCGGGTGCCTTGATCCCGCCAACTCTGCGCGATACACACGAGAAGATGAACTTCATCACAGCGCAGCGCGAGCGCCTCAGCATTGTACTCAGTGCTTTGGAGAAGGAAGCCGCGCAGCTCCAACGCCAGGCCGTTCGAGACGGGACTCGAACGCCAGGATCCGACTTCAATGAAGACTCTGACCGCAGTGCTTTGAGCAAATCACGTAGCGAGACAGATTTTGTCAAGATTGACGCTGAGAGTGGCGATGAAAGCGGTGTGCGCAGACGTGTCAATACCGGAGGATGGACGCCGTGGGGCTGGAACTCTGGTGAGGGCGGCGAACCCAAGGATCCTGGAGCTGGACAGTAGGAACGATGACGGAAAAGGTAACAAACATACAGTCAACTCCTTTGGAAACAGTCCACCCTAACAAACATATTAATCAATGCCAAGCATTGTTATCACAGCTGTTTTATCATCACGCCATGGTGAGGAACATTCTTGTTAAGCATGAATAGAATAGAAAGTATGGCATATGGCATATCGCATTTGTTTGGAAGTGAGAGTAGAAAGTTGATCTAAATGTAAAACCAATAAGCTCAATGTAACTAGAGATCTCAAGGCGCGCTAATGTACAGAGGTTATATTGGTTGATCAAGAACCAATGGTAGCCTTTATTGAATTGTCTTGTAAAGCATCGAAACCAAGAATTTGGCCTCGGAATGCAACGAACAACGTTCCAGTTTACACAGGTGCTCTAGGCAGTCTTTTTGTAGGGGTAAGGCACAGGATCGCCCTTCTTGATCCAAATACGGGCCTTCTTCTTGTTCACAACATGCTCAACCCAGACCTGCTCGGCCTGGGTAGTCTGGTAACGACGGATAAACTGGGGATCCCACAGCTGCCAAGCGATGCCAAGATCCTTGCAGCAGCGCATCAGCGCATTGGATTTGCAGCCCTCGACGGCACGGGGAATCTGGTCCACGGAGAAGAAGTTGTTTTCGCCCTGAGCCTGGGAGATAAAGCTAATAGGGAAAGGATAACGGTTAATGGTCTTTGTTTTCGAGGACGGTAGCATGTTGATCCAACAACGCGAAGTTGTACTTACCGGCCATGCACAATCAGAGCGTATTCGCGTGTTACTATCTTGTCACCAACAACCGTATCGCCACGGGGGACCAAGCCCCAGCCGCCGGGACCGAAGGCCTCGTTGAGGACTCTGCGGTAGCGCACTTCGGGCATATAGATGATGCCATCGGGCTTCATCTCCACATCAAGCTTAGGATCGACCGTGCGGGTCAAGATGGCCGTGACCTCCTTGGAGAAGGGCTCAGTGGCCAAGCCATAGTACGACGTTGTCCAGTCAATGTGACTAGGCGTGTTGCGAGACACAGCCAGTTCGGCTGGTGAGCTGGCACTGCTGTCGCTTTCAGCTAGGGCGCTCGTTGTGTCGTCGTTGAAGTGAGGCACAGAAACACTCAGAGGCCGGGTGGTGGCGGGGAGACGGGCAATGAAAGCATTGCGTGATAAAGGCCGGGAGAAGGTTCGGAAAGAGCGTAGAGAAGCCATTTTTAGAGTGCAGGTGGTTGTTTAGCTCGTATGGATGTTTCATTGAGATAATAGGGAAACTGACCCAACTTTGGTGTTTTTATGGGGTTCGAATTGGACAAATGTATATGACTAAGCAGAGACGGACAGTGTGGGTTACTACACGCACACGGAGATAAGGATATCAACATTGATAGGCACAGTGCATTCAGGCTCATTTTCTTGTGGTTGTCAGGCGGTTCTATATGATACAAAGAGAGTTTTCCCTAGGCGTCTTTCATGGAAGTGCGTACATCGTTGCTGTTATTCTTCCAGCAATTCCGAAAGTCCAGCATCTAGTTACGTTAGAGCAAGCTACTCTCACGAAGGGATGAAGCGACAACAGGCGCGTCCAGCTATGGATGTATATATCTGTGCAACACCAATCGTTTTGTTTGTAGCAAGGTTGAATAGAAAGAGGGACCTACCTCAGTTGTGCACTTGCGCCAATCTTTCGTTTCATAGAAGCAGTCAGTGAGCCTACTATTCTCTACTGTGGCTCGCCAGGGAGATGTTAGCTTTTGGATTTCTATACAGTGCTGGAAGCGCAAACAGGAGCAATAGTAGCCAGTTCAACAGAACTGAAAGCTCTGTATGTTAAGCTATAATCCAAGCTAAAAAGTAATAAAAAACAGCAAAGGAAAATGTCAACTTACCTGCGCAGCCAGTGCTATTAATTCTGACAACCCTGTTTCGGGTAGGTAGTAAATTGTTAGTATCGTCAGGTTGCCATACGGCTGGCTACATTGCTTCGATCAACAACAGTAAGAGTACTTACCACGGGTCCGGCTCATCTTCGGTTTCAACAGTATCCATGGCGTTTTGCTGAGTCACAATTTCTTTGTCTGGTTTACTGGCCATTTTTGCTTTGTTGAGGTTTTCAGTTGTGAAGGGCGCGTATATTGGTTTGCACAAAAGAAAAGAGAAAAATTCCGTGAGTAGAAAGGGACCGAAGGAAAAAGAAAGCAACCAAAAAAAGCAGTTGCGTTGTGGTTTTTCTTCTTTTTTTCTCTCTTCTTCAAAAGTTGATGACTGAGGTACCAAGAAGGGAAATAAGGGAAAGAAAAAAAAAAGAAAAAAAAAAGTCCAGCTGACTTGGAAACTTTGGAAGCCTTCTTAACTACCCCAAGTCTTCGCCCATACTTTAGCTAAACTAAAATGATTGCACGCAAATTGAACGTGCTGGTCTATTCAGGTAGTTCCACGATCTCCGTTTTAAAACAACGCTTGGTGTATTTCTAGCTTTCTAACTTTCTTTTGCTCTTCCTTTCGCTGTTTCTCTGTCACAGGCAATGGCACAACTATCGAGTCTGTCAAACACTGTCTATATTCATTGCGACGTCTCCTCTCGCACAACTATGCCGTCATCCCTATCTCCGAGCTTGCATTACTCAAAGAGCCGTGGGCCCCAACATGCGCCCTGCTTGTATTTCCCGGTGGGGCCGATCTTGGATACTGCAAGGCCTTGAATGGCCAGGGAAACCGTATCATCTCCGACTTTGTGCGCAGGGGAGGTTCGTACCTTGGCTTTTGTGCTGGGGGCTACTATGGGAGCCAGCGATGCGAGTTCGAGGCTGGCAATCCTGTATTGGAAGTCATTGGAAGCCGCGAGCTAGCATTTTTCACCGGCACGTGCCGTGGGGGTGCCTTTAAGGGCTTTGAGTATCATAGCGAGAGTGGCGCCAGAGTTGTGAGACTGAAAACTCAAGGACTCCAAGGTTGCCCGCAAAGTGTCAAGTCGTATTACAATGGCGGGGGTGTCTTCGTTCCTTCCAAAACCCAGGGATACTCCGGATATAAGTACAAAGTCCTCGCAAATTACGAGGATGCTCTTGATATTGATGGCGGACAAGAGAAGGCTGCAGTTGTCCTTTGTAAAGTCGGCCTAGGCTTGGCAGTTTTAACAGGGCCCCATCCAGAGTAAGTTCTCTTCTCTTCGAGCTACACATGGGCTTGGCATTGACATTCACAGATTTGCTGCTGCCAATCTTCACGAACACCAAGATATCCCAGGGTATGAAGACCTCATCAAGGATCTAGCCGAGGCAGACCAAAGCCGGTCGGCCTTTTTAAAAGGCTGCTTAATCAAGCTTGGGCTAGACGCTAGCCAGGATGATATCGCTGTACCCTCGCTCTCGCCGCTGCATTTATCCGGTGTCAAGCCCAGCTTTGTGTCCAAGCTCCTCCAAGACTTGGACAGTATCATGGTCCGCGATGACGCAGGGCAAGTTCTCATTAAAGCCGACATGGACATATTCCACGTTCAAAAGTCTAGTTCCCGTTGGGATCTTTCTACTCTTGAAAAGACACTCCCTTCAGTCTCTGGCTCTGGCAAGACTGCAGTCAGCACGAATGATAACAGCTTTATAGACTACTCCAAAATTGTCAAGACCGTTGTGCCACATGAGTCAACTTGGCCAGATAACAAGGAAACACCATGCTTCCATCACAATGTGTACTACAGCCATCTGGAGCAATACCGCCTGCTAGAACGCAATGCCACTGACTGGGGATCCTGGCTTCTCTACGGCGAAGTGCTCACCAGCACAAACTCGATCTTGGACAAGTACGCGTTCAAGAACCTCCTGCATTCTGTATCCAAGTTTGCATAGTTAACACAGATTTCACCACTAGAAACACAAAGCTATTAGCGAAGCTCCCCACAGGCTTTACAGTAGCCGCGACTACGCAAATTGCCGGGCGCGGCCGCGGATCCAATGTCTGGGTTTCTCCTCCAGGCTGTCTTATATTTTCAACTGTCATCAACCACTCGTCCCATTTGGCAATGTCCCGCCCGATCGTATTTATACAGTACCTGGCTGCTATTTCTATTGTCGAGGCTATCCAGTCTTATGATACAGGCTACGAAAAGGTGCCAGTGAAGTTGAAGTGGCCAAACGATATATGTAGGTGCCCTGGTTTGAGGTACGGTACGCCTCCCCTATTTCTAATGATTCTAACTATTCCGTCTAGATGCTCTTGATCCAAGTCCCAAAGAAGGTGGTTCTGCTTACGTAAAGATTGGCGGTATCTTGGCTACTTGCTCGTACTGCGACGGAGAGTATCAGATAGTACTGGGAGTTGGAATCAACACTACCAACGCCCGGCCAACTACTAGTCTTAATGCCCTACTTTCTGCCAGTCAGGAGCCTATCCGCATCGAGCGGCTTCTTGCACGCATTCTCACCCGCCTGGAAGCCATGTACGCACAGTTCGTTAGAGAAGGGTTCTCGCCAGACCTGGAGGCACGCTACTACAGACACTGGCTGCACACAGGCCAAAAGGTGACTCTGGAAACCGAAGGGGGTGTCAAGGCACGCATCTTGGGTATCACGCGGGACTGGGGTCTGCTGAGAGCAGAGGAACTAGGGCACGACGGCAGGGGCACGGGGAAGATATGGAGTCTCCAGAGCGACGAGAATAGCTTCGACTTTTGGAAGGGATTGATCAAACGCAAGATATAGCTTTCTGCCGACTCCATAGGCCATTAACTCTGCATTGTCCATTTCCACCTAGTCCCCGTTGGGCATTGTCCTAGTTAGCGTTACACAGTGCATACTCAGCTGTGTAACGGCAACACCGGCCACCACCCGACCTTAGTATTAACAAATACTAGATGCGATGGGCGAACTAAGCTACGGGCTAGATTACTCTAACTAGGCGTGTTCTATCAAATGCGCTCGTTTTCTTATTGCTGTAGCATTTGTGTTGTTGCGCTTTGCTCAGCCCCCTCATCTCACCTCTTATTCATGTCCCATCTATATATATATCACGTGTCAATCCACGTGATATCAACGCTTAGGACAGGGACACCCTTCGACGTCACGAAACATGAACAATGCCACACGCAGCAACCCAATGCCATACTTAGCTTCAACCTTCTTTTGCATATAGCTTTTGCTGTGGCTCTGCTCCCTGGTATCTTTCTTTGCTTCTTTATTTTAGTTAGTGAGAGTTTTATTTCCCTTGCACTTTAGACAGTCAGCTTTTTTCTTTTTTTGCTACTTGTCTCTATCAAACTTACTATATTCCATGTTTCTCTTTCCCTTTTCCATGAGGCTGGCTTGAATGTATTTTGGATCGTCGCTTTTTTAAAAAAGAAAGACAAGAAAAAAGGAACAACGCGCGCAGCCCTCCTTCCAAGCTCTGCTCCCTCTCTTTTTTATCTTCCTATTCGTGGAAAACAAAAGCACCATATTCATGACGAACCCCTCGGCCGAGTACGAGCGTTCTCGTATGCCACTAGAAGATGACTCCGAACTAGTAGCAGAAGCCGAGACCGAAGCTGATTTGGAAGACGTGGGGCTGCTGGCCTCATCGGACTTCTTCTCAGGTCCGGAACGCACCAATTTTGGCGAGATCGTTGGGCGGCAAAATAACCACCAGCAGCTGGCAGTATTTATGGGTATTCACCGGTGAGCTCCAACTGCTGTTATGCCTAGTTTCTTCTGGAGCTGGGCCTCCTTCCAGTACTGTGGATTTAAAGTTTGCTGACGCAAAGCCGCATGGCTTGGTGTTTCTAGAATACGACGGCTAGTCATTGCATCTATTGGTAAGTCTAAGCCACCCGCGGCCTAGCAGGAGATACAAGGTGCTCAAGGCGCCTGTTGCCTTTCTGTACTCATCTATCCTCCTGTGCTGTGCTACTTGGCACCGAGGCAATCACCAACTCAGGTGTAACATGCTGACATCGGGTGTCTGCATAACAGAGGATCCCTACTCCGCTGAACAGCTCCGTGGACCCCGAATGAACAAGTTGATTGTTCGGCCCCTAGTCGAGCGTCTCTATGATCCACAAGATCTATCACTTGGTATGTTTTGCACAAAGACAGAAACAGAAGCAGCATTAGCTTCCAGTCTACTTACATTTCCTCCCGCGTAGTCTACTGCCTGTTAGCCAATCGTGTGCAATTCCTCCGCTCGCAGACATCTCGCAATGTGCAGCAATCTGTCACGCTCGCGCGTGCTACTCTCTGTGAAATCCTAGCCACCAAAGTCCTGCGCAAGTTCGACGAAGAAAACTCAGGGCTGCAGGGCCTTTTGTTGCTTGCCAACGTGCTTGTGGCAGGCTTCGATCCGTTCCAGGGCGCCTCGGCCGATATTCATCAAACAGCTCGCCTAGCACAGTGGCCAGTGCAGGACCGTGGCGGCCACGAACGCAAACTTACGGCACTAGAGCTGGCAATTCTGGCTGAGAGCAAGTCATTCCTAGCATCGCGTGCATGTGTACGCATTGTCAATGCCATTTACGAGGGCCGCGTGACGTTTACGGCGTTGTCCTTTATGGATATCCTACCCGACCACTACAAGCACCATCCCGTCGCTTTGTATGACCCGTCCAAGGCCCCGATGCTGAATCATTATCGGCTCAAGGTGCCGCAGCTGCGAAACATCATTGAGCTAATCCAGTTTCTAACGCTAGCGGTGCTATACTTTATGGCCATGGCTCACCGCAACTCGCCCTGGATGGACCTTTTGGAGCCGGTCTTTTCGATCTACACGCTAGGATGGATTGTTGAGTTTATTGCTGCCATCATAGAGCATGGCTGGGCGGTGCATTCGCAGTCTCTTTGGTCATTCCTTGATGTGGGCTTCGTTCTAATCTTCTGCTGCTATGGTGTAACGCGCCTGCTAGACATATTCCTTCAGATGTCGAGTACATACAGCTACGGGCTCGACATTATATGCCTAGCGGCGCCGATCCTAATGACCAGACTTGCGTTCACCATTATGCCTGATAACATTGTCTTCATCTCACTCCACGCCATGCTCAAGGACTTTTTCCGCCTCAACTTCCTAGTGGTCTGGTGCTTTGCGGGGTTTTCCATGTCGCTAATCTGGCTTCTCAACGAGTCTGGGAACTCTGATGCAGCCACTGACAACCCCAGCTATCTGACGACTGTGAAGTGGCTTATTTGGATCTGGTTCGGACTTGATGCCACGGGCATAGAAAAGTCGACCGAATTTCACTTTGTCTTCGGGCCGCTGCTAACTATTTCGTTTGCCTTTTTGGGCAATATTTTGTTCCTAACAATTCTGGTGGCCATCCTAACCAACACCTTCTCCAATATTATCGCCGATGCTGATGCCGAAATCCAGTTCCGCCACACTGTTCTGGCGTTTCAGGGCGTCAAGAGCGACTCTGTCTTCATGTACCCACCACCTTTCAATATCCTGGCACTAGTGTGTCTACTGCCACTCAAGTTTTTTGTAGGGCCGCGGCTCTTTCACTCAATCAACGTCTTCTTCATTCGCGTAATCAATCTTCCGACGCTCATTCTAATCCATCTCTACGAACGTCGCAGTTTCAATGCAAAGCCGAGATCACTAACGGCCTCGTGGTGGTGGTGGCCGTTCAACTTTGAGTTTCGCCGCTTTTCGCCGCACGCCGATATCGATGCCGTGTTTGAGGTTGAGCTGCCAAATGCACTTTTGGATAATCTAGAAAAGCTGGATCCGCTCGAAGAGGTGGGCTTGCTGGAGGGTGACACAATAGTGCACAAGATCCCAAGCGTAGCAACCGCAAATACGGCGCGAGAAAATGATCTGCAGAGGGCCCAGATGAGGCTACGCACTTCGCGGACAAATAACTCGAGCTCTGTACAGCCAGGCTTTCAGTGAGACCAATCTTGTCTAACTGTATTTCCAGGCACTTGACTGGGACCAAATTGGTAGAACCCTTCCCCTGGTGTACATACCCATGCTATGATGTCTGTTGCCTTTGTCCAAGGCCTTATAAGAGAAACCTCTACGCGAGAGAGCAAAAGTAATCGAGGCAAGCAGAGCAGTTTAAAGTGCGAAAGAACGACCAAACAGCAAATGACTTTGACCTAGGATTGCCCGCTATAGCATGCCGAATGAACCGGGGAAGTAGACTAAGGCTAGGGAAAACGACCTTGTAGCACAACATGAACAATACAACATATTTACGTATAGTGAGTTTTAGAGAAACTGAAGAAGAGGAGTAAGGGTAGCTGTTTTGAACAGGTCCTGGTCACCACCCCAAATGTATCGGGTCTTTCATAAACCAAGAAATACGAACCCTGACTTTTGTCAACCCTCGCTATAACATTTTTAAGCGAATATCGTGGCGGTTAGTTGCTAATAGGTCGACGGGTATACTTGGTGCAAGCTGAACTCCAGCTGCTCACTAACTAAATACTACCAGATGAGCCTATCGAAATAAAGGCGCTGTGAGATATTCGATGTGGTTGGCTGCTCAAGGACTGAAGATTGGGATTTTCGCCATGCTCATGTATCCAAGAAAGCCTGTTGACGGCCTTCCCGCGCCAGTGCAATTCCTATAGTGCTTGACCACTTGGCTAGTATGCCAACTAGCGGTTGCACCATGACGTACAAGGAAGCATTCATGTTAGCGTTCACAACTCAACACAACATCAGCGCCAAGCACATCTTTAACCGCAGACCTGGGAAAATAGCATGAAAAAGAGAACTCGGTAGACCTGTCCTACCGCCATACGTATCCATGAATGCAAGGCTAGCAAGTCTGCATGCATGTCAACATGAAAACCAATACTCTCTCTTCACTAGCCACGCATCAAAATACACACTGCAGTCGTCCATTTATCCACCAGAACATGAATAAGATTTCCCACCATTGCCATGTAGCTATATGCTGGTCACGAACAAGACCAATACCAACGCATTCTCAGCACTGTTCAAAGCCTACCAAGCCGTCAAGCGCTACAAACCAAACACGCCAGGTGACCAATTCTGGAATCCCACCACGCAATGATAACTCTCGGGTCGCATCTAGTAGGAAAGCCTCCTAGCTGAAAATCCGAGTCCCATAAAAGTCGTATCAAGTCCTCGAGATCGACGCGCACTTGCAAGTACTGGCAGAAGACAGGACCATCTAAGCCGCTCCCATCCGGAAAACGTCGTCATATCATTGCTGTAGGAGACCGCCAGATAAAGGTTGAACAAAATAAGTAGGCAGCAAAAAGCCTGCCGGTCTCACGTTGCCGTGAGTTGTAGATGCTACATTTATTCATTCCAGTCCAGGTTCGCGGCAAAGGTTATCCATGGAAACGGCTAATTGTTTGTCTTGCTAGAGTAGGACAGCAAATAGTATATCCAGATTCACAAGGGATCTTTTCCTGGCAATAAGCACCGGGGCATCGGCGTGCCAACACTTGTGGCATCCCAACCCAAAGGTCACTGAGCCTTGTGTCAACCAGAAAGGTAGAGGCTCAAACAAAGGTTCTTCGTCATCCTAACCCTACCACTACCGGTTATGTTGATCAACTGTCTAACCCAGAGGTAAGTTACAAAACAACAACAAATCGTTCAAACCGGCAAGAACGCCGATCCATAACTTGTGGTAGCCTAAGAATTAGCCAGGCTTGTTTTTGTCTCCTCTGATATCTTGAGCTACGGCAGACGGCGCATCTCAGCATCAGTACCAACATGACTACAGGGCACAGCAAGAAAATATCAGGCATATGTTTATATTAGAGGGAAGACTACCCCAGCCAAGGTTTCCCACACAGCGGACATGAAATGACGAGACGTTCAGCCAGAGACTGAGACCTTGAGACCGCAACACAGCAGAGCAGCACGACTTCAGCTAGCACGGCTCCAGCTGAGTATCCTTATTTAACGTTTTGAGACTGCCTCTAGCTTGAAATTGATCATCCAAGCAAATCACTGAGGCCCTCTGTCACTTTCTGTCCATTGTTTTATAGCTCGTCGAAACGAACATTCTTTGGCATTTGAGGAATCCATACTCGTTCCCGCGCCCATTTCCCAGCTAAAACGTAAACGCTGGTCCTGCTTGTATATAGTCCATATGGATCTGCTGTTTTGTCTTCGAACACATATGTACATATACCGAAACTCAAGTCTCCATACTACGTTCTGCCATCTTTATTCTCTCAACAAACATACGTCATATCATATCATATCATTTCTTCCTCAACACCCCCTCCCCCCTACACGTTTTCCTGAACCATGGACACTAATATGCGTAACTTCACCACTGAGAACTCTGACTCCAGCTCTATACAGGGCCGTGACATGGATCCTAAGAGACAAGCAACCCGAAGCTCACACGATGGTGCTCCTGTGTCAATCGACCCCAAGGCCGAGGCTCGCCTTCTCATGAAGCTTGATCTGTACCTTATCCCTACAGCATCGATCCTCTACCTCTTCTGCTTCATTGACCGTGCAAACATAGGCAAGTTTGCAACCTAGTATCCATGCTTCTTGGTCCTGGCCAAACACTAATTTTTGTCGGCCATATCAGGAAACGCCCGCATTACTGGCATGGACGAAGACCTCAAGATGGCGGGCTATGACTTCAATGTAATTCTGACCTGCTTCTATATCTCGTACATCATCTTTGAGATACCCTCCAACATCCTCTGCAAACACTTTGGCCCTGGCTGGTACATCCCCGGCATGACCATCGCCTTCGGTATTGTTTCGGTATGCAACGCCTGGGTAAACACTGTATCCCAGGCCTGTGGCGTTCGTTTTCTGCTCGGCATGTTCGAGGCTGGCATGTTCCCCGGCATCGCGTACTATCTATCCCGGTGGTACCGCTCCTCGGAGCTGACTTTCCGCTTGGGCTTGTACGTCGTCACAGCGCCGCTTGCTGGTGCCTTTGGAGGCCTGTTCGCTAGCGCCATCCTCACCATGGATAGTTTCGGCTCGTTCCATCGCTGGCGCATGCTCTTCGCCATTGAAGGCATCATTACCTGTGTTCTGGGCCTTGTCGCCCTTTTCACCATGACTGACCGCCCTGAAACCGCCATATGGCTGACAGCGGAGGAAAAGGAAATCGTCAGTGCCCGAATAGCGGCTGGGCGATTGCATAACACAGAAGTTCTGGATAAGATGTCCACATCGAAACTTATGGCAGGCATGATCAACCCCGTGATACTGATAACGTCATTTGTCTTCCTGCTCAACAATATCACGGTTTCGGGCATCGTATTTTTCATCCCCACCATTGTGCACAGTCTTTACCCCGATAGCTCGACGGTAGAGATCCAGCTACATACTGTTCCGCCTTACGTCGTTGGAGCCTTCTTCACTGTCGCAATTTCTTATCTCAGCTGGAAAATGAACCGCCGGCAGATTCTACTCATCTTATCCTGTCCTCTCACCATGGTTGGCTTTGCAATATTCCTTGGGTCAACAAACCACCAGGTGCTCTACGTCGCGACTTTTTTCGTGTGTAGCAGCACTTTCGCCCTTGGATCACTAACGAATAGCACTGTCTCGGCCAATGTTGTTACCGATACTGCGCGGGCTGCAGCCATTGGTGAGTCTATCATGTCATGTCCCGCTGCTTGTGCCGTTGCAAAGCTAACATTGCATTCTTCCTAGGATTTAACGTCATGACGGGTGGCATTGGCGGCGTGATTTCCACTTGGTCGTATCTCCAGTCCGACTGGCCCAAGTATACTATCGGCAACGGTATCAACATGGCCGTTTCGTCGCTCGCATTCATAGTCACCACCCTTACACTAATATGGATGAACAATGATAACAAGAAACGCGACAGCCACAATATCGATGCTGAGCTAGCCGGGCGGTCGCCGGAGGAACTGTCGAAACTGGAATGGAGACATCCTGCATGGCGTTGGAAGCCGTAGAGGAATAGGCGGAGAGTCAAGAACAAACAGGCCACATAAGTGGATAAATGGGAGCCAAAGGCTAAGGGGGAGGAGCATAGGCTGAGCAGACGCCCTGTGGTTACGCTTGTATAAAGTTAGATCTGAGACTAAATCAGCTGCAACATATACTTCACCAGCATTGATAGCAAAATATCCAAGACGGCTGTGTTTTGCATGAAAGACCTTCCCTGCTGTGCTTCCACCCTTAGGGTTGGCGATGAGGATGTACAACTATTTCTAGCCCAGCCTATTTTCCCATGGTGGGTTGATTGGCTACCCTGTTCGCGTTGATTGTCCCATGAAGAACCGTTTTGCTGTTTTGTGGACATCGAACGGGCGCTGCAAACATCATTGAAGAGCCACGCATACTAAGCGACCTAAGAACATTACGCAAGAAGGTCTAGACACGCCACCTCCTCCTCGATATACTCTCCGTTAGTCTGGGAAGGAAGGTTGTCAGACCACTGTGTGTTCATGGTAGGTGGAGAGAAGGTAAGAATTCAGAAGTAAGAAATAAGATGCCAAAAAGTGAGGCTTCGTCAGCCTGGCTTCAGCTCTGTTCTAGGCGTAGGCTGGGACTGGGGCTGAACTGGGTGGGTGATCACTTGAGGGCCGTGGAACCATGGGACCGCGGGACCGCGGGGCCGCAGGACTGCAGGACCGCAATACGGGTAGATTGGGACTGGAAAATGAAGCAGGACATCCGCCTGCATGGCCTGTCTCCGCTTGCTTGCCCACCTCTGCGAGTTGGAGGGCGCTTAGACATGAGATGATGAAAGCTAGGGCAAGGCCTCTGTTTTTTTTTTCTTCGTCTTTTTTTCACGCACAGTTATTTAGCCCATGATTATCCGAGAGCCCTCCCCTCCACCGGCATTCACAGACAAGCTTTTGCTTGCTGCTCGGCTGTGGCTGCGAGATGAACAAAACAAAGCATGTGAGATTGCAATGAATAAAACGAGAGAAAACAATCGGCTTCGCTGGCGTTGGTCACATTGCCTATATTACACGTGAGACACGGTTTGAAGGGATAGAGAAGAACAGAAGCAAGAGAGGAGAGGGGACACGAGAGGTATGCGTGCACAGCATCAACAGCCTTTTTCATGCTCATGCTTAGCGAACAATTCTCGTGTCCATGTTCTCGCTGCTGTTCCAAGTCCTGTTTGGCTGCTGAATAAGGGCTCTCAAGTTCGTATTGTGAGGTTTGCTATTTGCAGCAATAAAATAGGCACAGGCTCTTCAGCCCTTGTTCTTCATATGTCCTGTTCTTTTCTGTCGTCTTTGCTTACCTGCATGCGGCCGTCCTGCATACTACGTTACCGACAAGAGCTCGGCTCTTCCATTATTTGTTCTGCCACTATCTATGTTTGTAAGTCATGGCCACCTCTAATCTAAATACAGCCAATGCTAGTGCCGTTGTACCGCGTCCTGTGTAGTTCTCGACTTGAGCGTTCTTTCCCTGTCTCGCACGTTCTGGCGGGAAAGACAGAACATGAAGGACAGGTTTGAGACAGAAACTTGCATTTGTTTATTCGCATGGCGTGTGTGGGAAGCAGCGGTTCATGTAGGGATGGAATGCTTGATGTAATACGCACGAAGGTCTAGATCGTGTGCAGATGGATCAAGCAAAGCAAGTGCCAATTGACCCGCACACATATACTGATCCAGGTCAGCAAGTTGCTCAGCATGTCTCTGGGCTAATATGGTTGTTTTCCTCTGCTCGGTGGACAAGCTGCTGCACAGTCACAGTTACTCTCGTTTTCTTCTAGAAGGGTGTCAAGAAGAGGTCAGAGCCAGTGTTTTTAATTGCCATGGATGGCAGGACAAAGCGTGGTGGCCGGCTGCATCCGGTGCATCATTGAACGGCCTACTTTGCGTTCTCTGTTTTCTGGAGTGGATTTTCTTCTTCAGTCTGCATGCATGCAGCAATCGAGCCCGCCAGGAAGTCGTACTGCTGGGACCACATGACGAAGCCTACACGCACAATATGTAAGTATGGAGCTAGTCTCGCAAGTCGTACTATCGCCTTCCCTCTGCTCGCTAACGCACGAATACAAGATAGCTTGCTTTTTATCTTTTTCTCTCTCTTTTCATTTGCTTCCTTCTGGGCTGTTTCTCTCCGACGAAAGATAACGGCAGGGAGCATCCAATCACTGTACCAAGCTGTGTTGGAGTCCCAGTTGTTGTCTCAATACAACGCTCGCTCTCTTTTCCGGCTCTTAAGGCAAAAAAGAAGACCAAGACCCCTCTCTCCCTAAGAAGACGGGGCCTAAAAGGGTGGACATAGGGATATAATAGGGGGCTACTCCCCTGTATACAGAGAACAAGACACACAGAGGCGGGCGCTTTTCCTAATGCGTTGTGTCGTTTCCAATAAAAAAAGAAAGGAGGGCAGAATAAACAAGCCAGCTAGAGCTGGCGGAGCTAGGCTGGAGCTGGAACTGGCGCCGAAGTTGAAGCTGAAGCTGAATCTATGGAGATGTGCGTGATGCATATGTGTCTCCCTGCTTTCAACATTCGCTTGTCTGATCTGATAGAGTCTGCTGCTAGCAGTTAGCCAGCACACGAGGTCCATTGTTCTAGAGAGAGCCTACAACACCACAGCGACCAACAAGGTGCATGGCCAAGAGGCCCAAAAAGGGAGACCAGAGACGAGACTTGCTAACACCAGACTACGTCACTGGGCCAAGAGCAACAAAAGAACAAAAGGGCATCCTTCATTCTCTGCAGTCTTTTGCTTCTCCGCTTCGCCCCTCTCCACTCCCAGACCAGAGCGCTGTCGGCCCTTCTCCTGGGGGGGTTTTTTTTTTTTTCGTCTTTTCATCTTGCTGCTCCCCTGTTTTCTCCGCATCAAATCAATAAATACTACGTAAATCCATGTACTGATGATGATGGCTAGCCGGGCCGGGCTATATTTGGACGTCCCTACACACATGGGCAAATCGTTCAGCCAGGCCAGAGTCCTCTCAAACTTGCGGTCAAGGAATAATAAATTTCCTTATGCTTTGGTGTCAAAAGCGCACGACCGCCTCGACCTTCTGATTACTTGTGCTAACCTCTGGAACTAACTACTCTTGTTCTTTTCTTACTTACGTTCGGATAAATTTAGGTGCAATACTAACCAACAACGACCGTGGCCTGGCCCGTTCAGCTGGGTTTGACGCACGGCAAGCGACAATAGAGGGGTGGGAGAAGGAGAGAGATATAGAATGCAGAACAAAAGCCACACAATGCACAAAAGCCAAGGTAGGGCGGTAGGGTGGACAGGCCAAGACAAGACAAGGAAACTTTTGCTTTTCTCTCCTGTCAGTTGTCTTCGCCTTGAGTAGGAACAAAACCAGGAATCTCTGACTGGTCTGTAGAAGACAAGCGAGCCGGTCCGCACAGCCAGTGAGAGAGCGACGCATCGCAATATGCAGGCAGGACTTCAACCGCACCGCTTCTGCTCGGCAAACAGGCTATATCCCCTCTTGCTGGCTGACTTTCTCTGCTCTTGTTTTCTCTGGCTGGCGGCTAACCCCACGTTGCCGGCCAGGATCATCTCGCTGGATAGCAAGAGAGAAAAGAACAGAGAAAAAGGGAGAGAAAAAGAGCTGCATGATAAAAAAGGATTAAATTATTGCACCAGCATAACAGCGAAGGAAAGCGAGACAGCAGGAAGAAACCTTGTCTGTAAGAAGTTTTAGTCAAGTAAGGGGACGGGCCAAGACAAGGGCTATGGGGGAGGCCAGCCCTGGCACCTGGCCCTAATGAAGTCAGGTCAAGCTGCCCCCCGGCGGACTCTGGCTTCTGGCTCCGTCTCCTGCATCTTTGCTCTTGTCGCCATTTAGTTTCTCCTTGAGCTCAGCCTGGTCTGGCTTGGCTTGGCTTGGCCTGTCTAGTTGCCCATGAAAAGCTCAAAGTAGACGGACGAAGACAGAAGGGGAGCAGGGAGTAGGGGGCAGGGTCTAGCGCTGACTGGCTGGCTGGCTTTCTATGGCAACGGGCGAGGGAACAAGGAGGGCTGGCTTGTTTTGGGTGGAAAGAAATAGGAAGAGCCAGAGCCAGAGCCAGAGGGCTGGACCGGGACTCGTGTTATGTGTCTGAAGCGTACGAGCAGAAGCAAGCAAGATCGCCAAGACACAAGGGGTGCAGTGTCCTCTGCTTGCGATTATGCGTGATAGCGAGCGACACGTCGGCATCTTTCCTTTCTGTTTCTTGTATTATCTCTACCCACAAATCCACAATCCATAGCATCAGCGTCTACATCTGATGCCAGTCCCAGGAAGAGCTAGGCCAAGGCCAGTCAGGTCAGGCGCTTGTTCGCCTCTGTTTCCTCTATTTCCCCTCTCTTTTCTTGCTTCCTTTGCCCTCCACTTTCTCTGCAACACGCAATCCAAGATCCATCTAGACTGTTTCCTATTATGGCCTTATAAAAGCTCTACGAGCCAAGACAAGCAACAAGCATTCCATGCATGCTGCTTGCCGACTTTCTGACTCTCGCCCTCTTGTTCCCTACCACTACGACTGCTGCTGCTGCTGCTGCTGCCTTTTAATACTTTTACCTAGGCACAGGCACGCTGCATCTCTCCTCTTTCTCTTTGCTCCCCCGCTCCCCGTTCTCCCAGTTGTTCCTTGTCTGCCCCCCTCCTCCCCCCCCCTCCCCGTTGCCTCAACACAAATCGCGACTTCTGACTTCTTTCTGTGCTTGATTCTATGCGGCTCTTCTGCTTGTCTCGCCATTGAATCCCCCCCTTCTTTGTCTCCTTGTCTCGGTCTTTGTCTCTGGCACTCTTTGTCCTCCCTGTCTCTGCCTTGATATCCGGATTGGCACCGATCGGTTCTTGCTCGCCTTCGTTTTGCTCTGATCAATTCCCTTTTATAGTCATTTCTGCACATTATTTGCCCCCCCAATTTCTCGCTAGGATTTTCCCCTCGAAAATTAAGAGAAAAATACAATAAATACATTGCTTGCTTGCTTGTCACGGACGGCTCTGCACTTAAAACCTGTTTTCGTCCTGCTCTGAATTTTCCATTCTTGCCTGCTCTAGTTTGCCACACTCAACATACCAGTCGGCCTTTTCTTATCAATTGTTCCTTCCATTGCTTCCTTTTCTTCTCTTATCACGGAACCCACACTATTACTTCACTGCTCATCTCGCGCTTCCAATGGCGCTCTTATAAGAAGTCACAATCTTCAACCGACCTTCCTTCATCTTTGGCCTTATTGGCTCGAACCTTATCCCCCAGATAGCGACACCCAACCCGCTCCAAAGTCTTGTAAACTCCCCACTACCTACGATGCCTGATCTCCACCACACCCACGACCGCGACCTGACCGTCAAGCGTGCCGACTCAGGCTACGGCTCTCTGTATACCTCCAATCCTAGGCGCTCGTGCTCCCTGCGCCGGAGCAGTACTGCCGTCTCAACCAAGCCGCCCTCCAGATGCTTTCTTTCGTCTTCGTCATCTTCGCCGCGGCGGTCTTCGCCCTCAGCA
Organism: Ceratocystis harringtonii; assembly: GCA_002018265.1. NCBI lineage: Eukaryota > Fungi > Ascomycota > Sordariomycetes > Microascales > Ceratocystidaceae > Ceratocystis > Ceratocystis harringtonii. Next base: position 12,798 of record MKGM01000262.1, on the reverse strand, counting down.
TCAAAGTCGGCCTCAAAGTCGACGCCAAAATCTTTCACATCCCCAGCGGCATCTGCCTCGCCTGCCTCCCCGCCCAATTCTACCTCTTCAAAACGCCGGGCGCGGTGCTGCAAGCCCCATCATCGTTCTAGCGGCTGCCAGCTGCGCTCGTCGTACTCACATGGCATGTACCGCAAGCCTACGCCGCCCAGCCATGCGTCCTCGTTCTTCCATTTCCCTGCACCCTCATTGCCAGATGACCCTGCCACTGCCAGTAGCGCCAACCCCTATGCCAGACCTAGCCTCCGCTCTGCCAGTCTTGGTGCGGACCCCTCTTACTTTCACCCGCCCCTCCACGACCACAGCCACCCACACTCGCTGGACTCCGATGCCGAGTCTCTCAAGCGGGAGCTGCCTCAGACCACTCAGTACTGGACCAGCGACCACACACGCCGCCTTGAGTACGCTGCTATTGACGCTGCCAGCCGCGGCGTCAGAGGCTGGGTCATGCGAAATCTAGTGCCAGACTGTCTAGTTCCCAAACATAACAAGCAGCATGTTGCCTTTGACGACGACACGGGCAGCGTTCGACGCTACCGTCTGGACCTGGACGATGTTGAAGAGTATGTCCCGCCATCTTTGGACAAGTCCAAGTCCCCGCGCAAGAGAAGGGGTGCTTTTTCATGGATTCGTCGCTGAGCGTACGATTGCACATACAACACCCAACGAGCTGCACTGCTATTTGTCTTTCTTTTTTCTTCTTTTTTCTTCTACTTTTTTAATTCCCCCAACAACCACGACGAACCACGACTTTCTTTTTCATCGCCTTTTCATTGTTCTTTCTTGCTCCTTGGCTTGGCCTCGTCTCTTCCCGGCTGGTGCTACGCCCGTAAAGTTCCAGGCTGCGGTTGAAGCCCAGGCTGCATCCCACCTGCAAGCACATCTCACTCAAGCGTTTTCTATTTATGATACCAACGAAACACCGTATACACCCATGCTACGTGGGCACCTCTCGAAAGCTCAGCCTTTCTCTTTCATTTTCTTCTATTCCGTCTCTTTCCTTTGTCCGATTTACTTCCTTTAAAACGCTAGCAACGTCATCTACAGTGATATCAATGACGCGAAAGATTGGATCTCACTACCGGGAACCCAGAATTTACCGGCTCCTTTCTTCTGTTTATTCATTTTATGTTATTTTTGTCTTCGGGGGGGGGGGGGCTTGGTTTGTGATTACACTATTTTCTTGATTTTTTTGCAATTTTCGTCGAGTGTTTGCTGAACGACGACGGCAAGATATCTACATCCAAACCTCTTATCTAAACTACATCATCACATATATAGTTATATACGCATATAGGAAGCTGCATCTTGTTTCATTTTCCCTTTCGGCCTTATATGCACATGGTTGTTTGTCTGGCTGCACACACGCTCTTCTCCCACGCCTGCTTACTGCATTACGTCCCTGTATCTTTAGCCTCGTATACGCTCTTTGCCTGCCCGTTCCCTACCAATGTACTGTGCCGTGCTATTCCGTACTGCCCTGTACTGTAACTTTTTGGTACTCTTTTTCTTTTGGCCCTCGTGTCTGCATAAGTCCGGCATATGGAGTGGTTTGTCTATCATATTTATTTGCCTTCTTTATGCCATCAAGCCTGAGCCTAATCTACTCATACACTAAACCCGTGATGGGCCACGACGTGACACTCCCAGGCTAACTCACACCTTCGTCACGTCGTCATCCACACCTCGCCAGAAGATCTTTGCATCTCTGATAATGTTTATCCCAGATTTCTTTCCACCAATCCGGCTCGACAAACAGCACCACACAAGCCATACCATACCAATCAATCACCCATACATTGGGGCTTTGAGGTGTCTAGCACTAAAGCCATGACCCGCTCCCTCCCCAAAGCACAGATCACGACGGAAACAATAACCCTTGATGCGGTGTTGGACCGAATCTGGTCCTTGCAAGGCCTTTTGCTTTTACTTGGTATGAGCAGGCACAGCCATCAATTTAATTGCCCTTCCATTTGGCAAGCTATATTTTTAGAGAAGATGCTTATGCCCAAATACGCCTGTCGACGTTCTCGTTATTCTTGGGCTTGCAACTTGCATTTGCATCGTGTCGCGGAGACTTGCATCTACTTATAAATATCTTCTGTATAACAATATGGTCGACGCTATGTCAAGTCGGGCATGTCTAGGCGGGCAAGTTGGCCTTCTTGTACACATACAAATGATCTACCCCACCACACCATTGGCCGGCGTCGCCTCCGCAATGAATATTACACTGGTTCTCTAGTGCCGCGCCCCCACTCAGCGCATTCCCACATAGGCATTGCGTGCCGTTCAAGGTCGCAAAGTACTGATAGTCGGTACACGAAGACTGGCAGAGGCCCAGGCTCATCGACGGATCCGCGGTGGCACGGACGGACAGCGACGGATCATCGTCATTGTTAGTCCAGCATGACAGCCTGTTGTAGCCGTTGACGTCTGAGGGATTCAGCACACGCAGGGCCGAGTTGCTGTAGATACTCAGGTGCTGGTCGCCACCACATGCAAGCCCAGCATGGCCCGCACATGGCGTGCTACAATAGTCGTTCGACACAGAATCGCCGCGCCACGATTCGCCATTTCCACAAAAGCAGTGCTTGCCGTTCTCCACTCCAAAGTTAGGGTACTCAGAGCACGCCTCACGGCAGGCCTCAAGGTCCATTGCCTCGCTTTGTGTGTGGTTTGCAGTCAGCTGGCGGTGTGTCGTGTTGTCAGGGTAGCAGCCTTGGTAGTAGTACGGCTCCTCACCGACCACAGCGAGGGACTGGGGCTTGCCGTACAAGGTCATCCGGCTGCGGCCGCCGCAGGTTTCGCCAGAGTCACCGCCGCACTGCGAGTCGCACTGCGCCTCTTCAACCTGGGCACCGGGATCCAGGTAGCTGCTGCAGTAGCATGTAGTTCCATTTTCGACGGCAAAGTAGTAGTACATGCCAGACCCGAGACAGTAGTCGACGCACTTATCGGCAGTCATTGCGGGAGAGGAAAAGCTCTCTTCGATGAAATCGGTCGAGTTAGTTTTCTTGAAACACCCGATGTACGGGAATGAGGTATCGTCATAGCGCACCGGCGATCTATACACGTTGTTTTCGTAAAGCGAGATTCCACCGTTTTCTCGGCAGTCCGTCTCACTACAGTTGTCGGAGCACGCCGGAGAGGCCGAGGCCTGCAAGGACCCAGCGTCATCGAAGTTATTTCTGCACGAGCAGGTCCAATCGGCATCGATACTAAAGCTCTGATATCCAGAGCAGAAATTGGAACAGTCGGCTGCCTCAGCCGTGTTAGAAGTCTCGGAAGCTGGAGCACTAGAGTTGGTTTGAGCATAACAGCCCTTATATGTAAAGGGGGATGTTGCGTTTGTGAGTTGATGATAGCTGCGTGCTGCAGCGAATGAGAAGGTGGAGAGAGCCACTGAGACATGGATGGAACGCATATTGCTGCTTATTGGACGTTAAGCAAGACCAAAGCTGAAGACAAGACCAAGATAAAAGGGTACATGGAGCAACAGCAGCTCCTGTTATATAGTCAGCCCAAGACACTGTTGTCTGGGCCGAAGGACAGCCTTCAACAGCTCATTCCAGCTAGACCGCTTGGAGCATGAGGGGAGCCCCTCGGCGTGATTCGTGGAGAGTCACATTCCACGGTGTCAACTATCACATCGTATACAGGCATTGAGACCGACATTCCGCGCGGGTTTTTACGAACCAATATCTTGCGGGAGAGCGAGTCAATGGGCCAAGGGATGCTTCGAATAAGAAATGCCATTAACTACACTACACTCTACCGTTGCCAGTACATAAAGTAAACAAGGACCCTCCCTCCCTTAATGTTGTTGGCGAAAAGAACATGTGATCTACTGCCAGCTGCCAGCTGCCGACCTACAGCTGGCTCACAGAGCCCGACAGGTGCCGTCATAGCTACTTACATCTTATCTCATGCTCCTGTATTCATATTTTTATTGGCCTGTCTGAGTCCAGAAGAGGGGCTTCATTCCTTCATAGCCCAGAATCATAAATGAGACCATCTAAAGCTTTGTAAATGCATAAATGGAGATGTACTATACTATATATGCACGTATGGGTCGGGTTGCATGTACCTGTAAGATATAATAAGTTTTCCCCAGCAATTAGCAGGCCCCTTGTGAAGCCTACCATCCAAGCAGACACTGGCCCCTTTGCTTAGTGTCGTGATACTTTCCCCAAGTAATTACATCCTGAAAGATTAAGTACTCGTACTTCTCCAGCCATTTGCATCCTGTGCTGCATTCTCCACTAAAACAGCCTTCAAGTACCAAGTACTGACTGAGTAAGAACTTGGTGAAGCTTTCTGGCACCATGTTTCCCCCCTTCTTCCCGCCTCAACATTAGTCTTTCGTTCCACGCAAAGCCCTCTTTGTATGCATGTGTTGTTGATTCTTTCTCTCTCTTTTATTTTTTCATGTCCTCTTTTTTCTGGTGGCATTTTTTTCTACTAGACAAGTCCCGTCCCACCTGTCCATCTCCCTTTAGGGATCCCCCTCCTGCTTTCCACTAGATTCTATTTCCACTATCCTAAACTTGCTTTGCTTGTTATAAGTCTCTCTACCTATCCGCTCGTCGTCTGAACTATGCCTGACCTTAACTCTCTGCCACCTTCTCCTCGATATCCCCAGGAATCGCAAGTTGGATCTCAAGCCCACGCCCACTTACCCGCTTCTACCACCGCTTCAGGCAGTCCAGCTACCATGACCTCACCGTCTGCACAGCATACCGTCCCATCAGCTCTCAACATTCTCCCCTCTAATCAGGCTGCCGTGATAAGCCCGCCGACCTCTGCCCCATCCCAACAAGTTTCCGGGCCCCCTCCTGGCCGCCAAACCCTCTCATCCCGCACCTCATGGCAGTCGCTGCACGGTGGAAACGCCGACTTGAATACCAGTGGACCGATCCCCATCCGCCACCCCCGGCCCATGACAGCAGCCCAGCTTCATAACGAGCTAGAACAGGAGAACGAAGCCGTTGTAAGTTGTTGTTCGCCATTTAACAATTCTTTGTTGTGCTAATATCCACATGTCTATCCTTAGGTCAACCGTCTCACGCGCGAGCTCTCGCTACTGCGTGCCGCCCAGAACGCCTCTGTCATCTCAAACACGTCGTCGACCTCAGCCCACGGCGATTGTATCGTTGATCCGCATGCTCAGCCACTCACCAGCCCAGTGTACCCAATCCCCATATCTCCAGCCGCCTCACGTCGCCATCATCGTGCGGCTTCCAATGCCAGCATGCGTAGCCAAACTGCCGGAAGCATAAGCACCTCATATGAGGCCCGCCGCAGCTCCGCCATCCCGCTATCCCGCCAGGGCAGCTCAGCCTCACGCCGATCGCGTACCGATTCGCCTGGTCCACACGGCATGGCCCCTGCGGACTCCACTATGGCCTATCTCCAACAACAGCGCAACCCACTTCCCACATCCGTGCCTCCCATGATGGGTGCCACCGGTAGCTTGCCTGATCAGGTATCGCCGGCGTTGCTCCCAGTAACACCACGATACGAAGAGACCGCCTACTACAGAGCCGAGCTTGAAGCGGCGAAACGTGAGAACGATGCGCTGAAGCGCCGCATTAGAGAGCTAGAACGCATGGTCAGGAGCCGGCGGCCCAGCGATGCAAGCAGACAGCGCAGCGAATCTGTCAGCACTACAGCTAGCATAAACCCAACAATTGGCAGTGGCATTGGGGTTGCACCACCGCGGGAGCCCATTCACATCCATACACACCACGGCCAGCCGCCTTCCACTAGTACTAGTGCTACTCCAGCATCGGCATTGTCTCAGCCTCTGCCCTCCTCGCCCCGGCCCGCCCCTGTGCGTCAGATTAGCACCAGTGGTAGTATTGCAGTGGGGGTCCCCGAAGAAGAAGTCAAGGTGGGGGAGAGTGCCACCAACTCGGGCCTCTCATGAGTGAGCATATATTTGTGTCTCTTTTTTTTGTGGTGCTCTTTTTGATGATTTTGTTCCCGGCTCTACTTGATTGTGATGTGTTGTCAATGCGAGATTGGCACCGATGAAACAAAAAAAGAGAAAGACAAAAAAAATGAATGACCAAAGTGTTCACAAGAAGATTGTACATGGTGTAGTAGCTGGAGGGCGATGCCTGGACTTTACACGAGCCCCTGATTGTGTTTGCAACTACGACACGGACACGTGTATCGAGTCAAATTACTCGCAGACAGCACTAAGGTGGTCTTTTATACATAGAAATGACGCCCAACTACCAGAAACCGATGCTTTCATTCATGTTAATACGCAGGTTGGCTATTTCATGAAGAAGGACCAAGTAAATATACAGATAATCAGACAAAGAATACTAGTATGACAGAACGATAACTATGCAAAATAAGAAAACAACGTATAAAGTAAACAAGACGAAAAAAAACCCCACCCCAGCTTCATGTAGGTGGTGTTTTTCGTTGGTCGTCATGCGTGTTCATTCAAATCTCTTCCCCGAAAGAAACAAGCCAGTTTACATAGACGGGGGAGGCTTGCTATCCGGGCCCGAGGCGGACTTGGTATCGGAAGGATAACCAACCTTTATATCAAGGTCGGCAGCAGGAGACGCAGCATTCTGAGATGACAAGGGCACGCTTGCATTAGGGACGCCAGCGGAGTCGGTTGTCGCCGAGCTTTTGGCCTTTCCAAAGACCTTTTCCAGACCCGACGCCTTGTAGGCACTACCGCCGGCCTGGTCCTTCTTCAGATCAGCCAGACGGCGGGCCTCGGCGTGGATGTCCTGGGCCTGCTTGGATCCTTCCTCGTAGAACTTGGCAATCTTTTTGCCGGCAGGTGTGCCGACAGCCTTTTCAAAGTACGAGCTGAGTCCAAAGAGCAGGCCCTTGCTACGGTTAGAGATGCCATACGACTCATCGGTGGCGCGGGCGCGGTCAGAGGCCTTGTACTTGGAATCAAGGCTTTGCAGGGTGGTCAAAAAGCGCTGAGAAACGTTGTGCTTCTTGTCGAGCACGACGGCCTGCTCAAGGGCAGCATCGCCGACCACGTAGCCGTGGGCCAGGTACTCGGCCAGGATGCGCGAGCGCGGCTTTTCCTCCTGTGTGATTTCATCGCCATCGCGCTGGGCAGGTGTCGGGTCATTGTGTTCGTCGAGGTTAGCCGAGCCGGTCACGGTGATCTTGGAAGAGCCGAGCTGGGTGTGGTGCAAGAGCAGGGCTGTCTTCATGGCAGTGTCCTTTTCGAAGGTGACAGTAGCCTTTTTCTTGTCGGGGCCATCAGCCTCAATAGAGATAGCAGTGACCTTGCCACTATAAGCGAGGGGGGCAGCGGGGTGTTAGCCATGAGGCGAGACAAATATCTTGGGCGCTGCGGGGCAAAGCAGCAGATTGCATGTATGATGCAACTACTTACCAGAAGCTAAAGAAGTCCTTGATCTCCTTGTCGTCCGTCGAAGCGGAGATGTCAGTGACGTAAACAACGTTGGTCATGGTTGCGAGAGAAGAATTGGGTGGGATAGAAGAAGAGGTGATGGGCATGAATCAGAAAGAAGAGAGGTGATGTAAATGTAACAGAGAAGAGCGCAAGCCTACTAGCAAGAGCAAGAGCAAGAGAGGGGATGGAGGCTTCTTTATAGACGGCCTGTTGTAGCAGTGCTTTCCGTCGTTTGCTCTGTTTTCTGTTCCTGATGCGACCTGCTAAGCTATGCTAGCTAGCACTAAGCTAAGAACATTGTAAGCCTATACAGCCAAGCCCTTAGTCTCTCGTCTCCCTCTATAAGCCGAGCTAAGCTAGGCTTCCCTCTTTAAATCCTCGAATGCATGCGTGTACCGCACTATACTGCATTTCTACTACATTTGTGCCACATTTACACCATACTTTGCCCTGAAATCAGCATTCTATGGGGTTCTTTGCATTCCTCATTCCTGCCTTGAGGGGTCTCCCCTCTTTCTCTGTGCCAGAAGCGGCTGCCGCTTCCATGCTCCGTTAGCTTGCTGCTGCTCGTTCGCCTCTATGACGCTTGCTTATGCAAGTTCACTATGCATAATACGCAGATGTACAGTATGTAAAGCATTCGCTCAGCCAAAATATGCATCGGTGCAACAGCGCTTGCTGTGGGAAGAGGGGAAATCGAATGGCGTTTGTGGCTGTACAATTAGGTTGCCAGTTAAAGTGTGGCTGTATATATGGTGTAGACGCCAGGACTTTGCTGTCTCAATAGGCGTCAGAATTAGCGACTTCATGACTGTATAATGGCCACGCCATAGATTTTGGCATGTGATAGTGGGTTTGTAGGCACCAGCTTTCTCGTAGGTGAGTGTTGCGAAGTTGAAGCCCGAGAGAACCATTGGCCATTAGGGCAAAGACTGAGGTGTAGGGTTCTGATTTACAGGGTTAGCGCCAGATCATGTGACGCACGAGTCGCAAAGCAATCAAATCAAATTTACGTGTATTTAGTTAAGTAGGTGTAGCTAACAATTTGATGCAAAATGGCACAAATAAATTCCGGTTGGTAAATAAATCGAGCATGACATGGAAAAGATCAAAATATCAGACTTCAAATGGATAGGTTTCCAATAGAAAAACTTCTTGGTGTGTGCATTACTGCCAATTTGCCATTCGACAGGCTGTGTTGGCTTGGTTGTCTGGTCCAGCGAGATTACATCCTGCAGGCATTATTGTTCAGTAGTTAATTGTACAATTCCGATGATTCTATTAATTATCTTTTCCGCTAGCAAGCGGTCAGTGCTATCACATAATATATAGTCCATGCATGTCACGTGACCTGGGGATAGGGCGTGTGTATGAGCCTAGGGTCTAGGGTCTATGTGTCACGTGACGACGGCATCCTTTGTGCCAGTTATGTCCGTTGCTGCCGCCACGCGACAGGCATTGAGGTAGTGGGTGGCGGCTGGCGGTCAACGGTCGGTGGTTGACGTGTATCTCTCCTGGGGTGTTTTCTTTTTAATTTCATAAATATGAAATTTAGTTTTGGCATTCAGGGGAGACACATCAAGGCCGTGTCCATACCATGTCAAGTAGTATTGGGTTGAAGTTGTGTATGCATAATGGACGTGTTTGTGTGTGTGCGTGTGTGGTACGTATAACAATATAAGGTGTATGTATGTACAATGCATGAAGGGGGTTTTCCACGAGCCGCCAGGCGTTAAGATTGGGGCTGAACTAGGAATCCCCAACAGCACGATAGAGCCAGTGTCCGAGCACCCATCATTGGATGTTGGTTGATGTTGACATTGGGATGGTGTGAGGAAATGAGCTGGGGCTGGGTATCAGAAGTGATCGACGAGGAGGTCGACTGCCCAAGGTGGTAAGACTGAAGGTGAAGGGCACAACCAAATGGGAAGAAAAAGACAGATGAACGAAAGGACAAACAAAAGATCCAATGGCAAAAGCGCTGGACCAAATAACTAATATTGCTGAAAGATGCTGGGTATCATGAATAGCGGCAAGCAGAGGTAAAAACAAGTTAAAAGAAAAAGAGGCTAGAGAAGACAAGAGCGGCTGGGTTTGGCTTCGGCTCTCCTAATACTGGCACCGCTCGAGTACGCGAAAGGCAAAAGAAAGTAAAAGGCTTTTGTTGGCTGTTGGCTGTTGGCTGCTAGTCGTTAACGTGCATATATAGAAAAAGCAATTGGCGTGTTCGTGATAATCATGAGGGGGTCGCTGTCTGGCAAATACCCGGCAACTTGTGTCAAAAGTCAAGTCACTACAGCCGAAAAGACGGATAATCCAGTGGGGTGGGCAGCGGCGAAAGAGAGACACATGGCATCACATTTCGAGGCTAACAGACTGTCGTGTTGTCTTGGACGTGAAGCGCTTAGCAAGACTCTGGCACACGACGCCGACGACCATTAGTGTCTCGATCCCCATGAGGCCGATCCAGAGGCTGTTGAGGATTTGGTCCTCAGAGCTAAACATAGAGCTGTCGATGTGGAAGCGGTCGACACGCAATGAGCTGATGTTAAAGGCGTCCATGGTAGCGAGAGAGCGATAGAGATCAGCAAGGGGTTTGAAAAGGAGAAGGCAAGAACAACGACAGCAAGACTGGCAGAAAAGGAGAAACGAGCCTCGTATGTATATATAGAGAGAGAGAGGAAGAGAACAGTATATAGAGCAGAGCAATAACGCAGTGTAAAGGGATGGCAGCGGACGCCTTTGAATAATGAGAAGTGGAAGAGGCAAAGAAAGGACAAATCAAGAAACTAGCTTCCCTCTTAATAAATGTCCACAACAAGACCAGGAGAGTTTATATTTCAAGAAACAAAGGCCCAAGGGATTCAAAATCCTCCCCCGACAAACTTTACAGGGAAAAGACGTCTGGGCTTCAACATGGACCAGGATCGTTTGATTTGGCGAGACGAGACTGGGGGTATGGGCGTGCGGTAGTACACCCACTTACCAGCTAATGGATACCTCTTCTCCTTCTTCCTCCTTCTCCTCCCCATCTGTACAAATAGGCAACTCAAGCGAAGAGGAAGATGCAAATTCTCGTGCACTTACTCTCACAGCAGCCCAAGATATTGCAAGGGTATGCCTCCCCCTCCTTTTGTCAATGAGGGGCAGCTTGAGACCACTCCAAGGGAGGAGGGCATGATGTCGGGGCGGAGCTCACGAATGCTATGAGAACATATCTCCTCCGCTGCACTTCTGGGGTGGAATTCAAGTGGCCAACAAGACTAATATAGCATGGAGAAAACCTTGTCCACAGTAGAGACTAAATACAAAGCCATGGACTGATTAATGCTCATAGACTAGCGCTGCCTGCAAACAAGAGAGCCTCGTTGCCTACATCCGCACTTCTGGAGCCAGCCAAAGGCCAGTCAAAGCCCACGCAACAGGCATCCCTCTTCCTCCTTTCCTCTTGTACACACGTCTTCTCAGGCTATCCCGTTTCTTGCCAGCTGCATCTTGATGTCGAGCTGCACTGCAACGTCAACTTTGCCAGCGTCACGCCAACATAGGTAGCCAAGTGTCGGTCTGTCTTTTTGATAAGCAAAAAGCCTACAGGATCACAAGCACTACGAAAAGTGACAAACCAGACGGGAGAAAAGAGAACAAACGAGAAAAAAAAAGCCCTTTGAAGACCCCACCCTCAGAGCACAGATTAGACTGCATGGCTAGCTGCATGTAATGCATTCAAGTACGCACGTTATATGCAGTATTTTGCTGGCTGCACGGCGGGCTGCACGCCGCCAAAGACAGCGCGTAACTTGAGAGATGTGACTCTTACGTTCGTTTCTTGTGACCCCCAGCGATATGGAGAAAGATGGGAGCGAGAAGACTGGCACAACCCACCACTACTTCTATCGCTGATCTCTTTGGCACTTGATGCGTCTGGCTTCGACGTCGACCTGTGAGAACATGTATCTCCAGTCTCGCCCGAAGAGAAGCCCAGTATTGAAAACTGCCGCCACCTGGCCAAGAGCAAGTTTCCAGGTACTTATCAGCCCGTATTATGTCTCGAGAAATACACATTTCAAGCTCTGGCTCGCATTCATCTCCAGGAAAAGCGGTGAGTCTATCCACACCCGGATCATTGAGCGGCCCAATGTGCCATCCAAAGCCCAACTTGCGGGGGATTCACTCATCTTACCCTTTACACTCACACACACACATGAGCTATGAAGTAATCTTCATTTCTGCTTTGATTTGCTAACAAAAATTGTCGGAGGATTTATCATGCCCTGGTGGTCTTTAGGGCACGTGCGCCGCTGTCCGTCCTTCTTGTCCATAAAACCAGCATATAATTCAGCGGCACTTGGCGGCACTGTAGGAGAGGCGACTGGGAAAATAGACGCGATATTGTGTGCGCGTATAATGCACAAGTTCCCGAAGATAGAGTACAAGGAAAATACAAATGAAGAATAAAAAAAGAGCAACACAAATTGATAAGAGTGAAGAAAGAAAAAGAAAAAAAAGGGGAGATAGATATCTGTACCAGTTCAAGCCGGCGTTGATTATCAAGGCGTAGAAGAGTAAATCACTAATCGACCAATCCAGTGCCACTTGGACCAGCTTGTTACCAAGCTCAGAGCAATTTCATCTCGTTTCTTACCTCGAGGGTGTGTGGCACGTGTGCACTATAGCAGACGTTAGGGGGAGCAATGCCGAAACAATCTTCTAGAAGATTCACCAAACAAACACACGTCTTGCAACAAGGCCAAGAAATAAGTCGTGGCACATGGCCAGCCGGGCATAAGCTAGCCAGCCAGACTTGGCAAGTTGGTCTTTCTGTCCTATGGTTATAGTGCATGCATTTTGTGTGTACTCGAATATTATTTGTTAGTTAGTACATACCATGCTTGTCGTACAAGCTCTATCATGTAAGAACTCAAAACTATCAACGTTACCGATCTGTACATCGCTGTACACCAGGAAGCATTCCTGATGTAATTTATCCCTTACGTAAAGCACGATGAGATCTCAATACAGGCTAATAGCAAAAATGTATTATTATACAGAGGGTTGGTTATACCGATCGCGACTATTAAATCGTTTAAATTCCTCTTCTTCAGAAGCAAGGTATTAAAAAGATAGAACCATGACGCTCGACGACGGAGCGGCTTTTGGAGACACGGGGAATCGAACCCCGGACCTGATCCAATTGCTGGGCGGTGCCATGCTAAGGATCCGTCATACCACTAGACCATGTCCCCATCGGTGGACGAAATATTCGGCTTTTATCCACACTGATAAGGCCGTTCCGGACCGGGCTTTGGCCGAAACCTCAAAAACTTCCCTTCTACAACTCCAAGAATAGG
>MKGM01000261.1:0-34327 GCA_002018265.1 Ceratocystis harringtonii | reverse complement strand
ATCGCCATAGTTCTAGAAACTGAATGCGATTAAGGATTATAAAAAAAAAAAAAAAAGAAACCATGAGTAAGCGTCTGGTTCGCGATTTGGTTTCCTGAGTTTTCCTCGATCTTTCTTCCTCGTGCCTGCAACTCATTAACCTCCTCTGTTCTCGATCCCAGTTTTTGTAGTTGATTTTATATTTATTTTGTTCCTCTCGCCGCTATGTGCAACCTCTCTCTTCCTCTCGCCTCTGTCGTACTCTTTATCCCAAGTTCCTATCTACTCCCGCCCGATTCACAGCACCTCAATTCTCCCCCTCAGTCATATAGTGTAGTTTCCCTTCCCCTCCATCGACTTCTCTTTAAATCAAAACCTGAAACAACTATTCATAGTATTTTTGTGAATTCTTGCAATTTGTACTCGTACTTTTATTCAAGCGTTTTCTTTGTAAATCTCTTCCTCCAGTCCCTTATGCATCCCGATAGCCAGCGCATCACCTCTCCAAATGTGGGCGCACAGCCAGCAACAAAGCCTTAAACGTAACATATACAACAAGCACCTTAACACCATCCGCACCCTGTTTCATAATACATAATAGTTTCTTCCCTTTTACTCCTTAATGTTGAATCTTTAACTACCGTTGAACCTGTTTACATGACCACCTGTAAGCCAAACAGTGACAATGGAAACAATTTAATATTTGAGAGTCAATGTGAATCCGAATAGAAAGAAAACACCTAGTATTACTATTCAAGTGTTTTGCAAATCTTGTAGAGGTATCTATGAAAAGACTTATAATATAATCAACTAAAATCGATTGTATTAGCTTTCTGCTATAAGAATAGTCGTGTTCATCATAAACTTACATTGATAAGATCCTTAAGTTGTACTGCAAACTCTGGATCTGGTTCATTATTTGAGTTGTAGGAGCAGCTCTGCCATATTTTACTAAAACCAAGATCAATAAGAACACCATATGGTTCAATATTTTGTGAGTTGACAGTGGCGAACTTGGGGTTAGTGATAAGACATTGTAAAAGTTCATATGCTGACTGTAGGGTCGATGATATTTGTGAGTGATAAAGAATGTCATCTAGAACAGCAGTTAAGTGAGAGTATCTACAAACAGGAAGGCATTCAGTATTAGCAACCAAAAAGACTTTTAAAGGTCACATCAGGTATGGATAAGCAACTCACAGGTGAATGATAACAGAAGGTCGTCGAAGGGCCACACTAGTGAGCCACCTAAGGCTGCGGTTTTGAATCGGTGCGTCCAAATCTTGGAAGTCAACCAACTCGATGCACGTGTTAAGCAGTAGATCCTTATCTTTAATGGAATCAAGATCATGCAAGCGCCATTGGAGAATACTGTCATCCATTGTTTGGGGATTAATCCCAGGGAACCACAGTCGATCATTTAGCTCCTCAAGTCCAACGCAGCGTGAAAGTATGAGCGCTGCATAGGGAGACTGGGTAGTGATCTTCATCAATGTATTGGAAGCAGAACCTTCATCATCTTCGCTAGCTGATGGCATAGCAGGTTCCATTACATCAAGAAACACGGAAAGGACTCGCATAGTAGTAGTTCGAGTCATAGTGTCTGTGAGTCCACGAACTAAACAAGCACAGACAGCAAAATGGAAATTGTCCGGTGTGAAGGGAATACCATGCGTTTCATCCAAAGCGAAGCAAGCATCCTTAAGCTGGCTGCGCGCTTGTAGAAGAAGAGGAACAAGCTTTTGACCGGTTATGTTCTCAGAAAGATAGACATTGTTGAGAAAAGCTTCTAAAAGTTGCGCGGCGTAGTTAAACAGACTGGATGGAAGGAATCTAAGCAAAGAAATTGCAAGCCAAAACAGTTGCAAGCCGTAGCGTGATGTTGAAGGCAGCTTTGCCATCATCTTGGATAATGCCGTGACGATGGAAACTAGCAGGTCAGCAATCCCATCTTCGCAGTACCGTGTTATACTAGAGCCTAAAGAGACAAGAACCTGGTACAACAGATCATCATCGACATCGCCCTGAGCCAGGCAGCCCATGATGGTGAAGGCCTTTGGTTGAATTGCAGGATTGACTTGGAAAGCTGTGCTGGCGACTAAACTCATCCAGCGAGCACGCCATGTATTCGCTGCATCTAGATTGGGAGCTGAAATAGCACAGACCTCTATAAGAAGGTTGGCTAGTGCCTCTATCGCATTGAGTGATGGCACACCCTGTTCTTGTGCAGTTGTAAAGGAAGCGCCACCGTCACGGGTAGTCGTCAAAGGTAGAAACAGCTCGCTCCTAGGCTCATCAAGGTACTCTAGAGTGCTAAGAAGCTTTGTTTGCTGAGTCTCATTAAGTGAGAAGGAAGTAGAAATAGAATGTAGAGAGTTGATGAGTAGCCTGTGCACTACGCTACGAACATCAGGTGGTCCTGTGTTAGCAAGCATAGTCACAATGTGAAAGATGTCGGGTAGGTAAAGTTGCGCCTGAACCCCACTGTCGAATGACAATGAAAGGCAAAAGCGTAGAAGGATGCAAATCTCCCCCCAAACGCTGTTGTCTGGCAGATGACGGGTAGGCCGCATTGAAGATCGATTCAGCACTTTACGCAGGCGAGCTATGATCTTCCCGCGTATTGTCACGGTTCCTATAGAGGCGGCAATAGAGGCCAAGGCTTCTAAAGCACTGTCCTGAATAGAAATCTTGAGAGCGGCGCGAGTCAGTTCTTCTAATAAAATCTCAACAAGAACTTCATCACGGCTGATATGTGGCCAAACAGTCTTTTCCAGAGTGAAGGTGAGTAGGTGATCGGACACGGCAACATCGACCAGCTTGCGTAGAATGATAGCAACTTTCTCCCGAGCCTTTTCACCATCCGCCTCGTTGGTGAGAAGATGGATTCGTAAGCCAGGGAGCCAAGGGGCCATGTATGCCATGCTAAGGGGACGCTGATCCTCGGAGAAGCTATCCCATCCAACGAAGAACTCGGTAAGGAAATCCTGGGTCAGTTGTGGCTCGGTGGTAGCAAGCTCGGTGCTGATACGAAGCACAAACGAAGCAGGGACCATGGGGATGGAAATGCCCTTTAGACAAAGGAGCTTTCCAGCTGAGGCAAACTTAAAGGCTCGGCATAGGGCACCGAGTAGGTTATAGGAGGCCAAGCGCAGAGTATGATCAGGACTGCTGAGATTGGTAAGAGCCAAGTTTAGTAAGGTACCAGGAACATCCTGGGGCCTCACAAGACGTTCAAACATCTTTTGAGAACGGTTGTCTTTTCCATTTTTTGCTTTTGTTGCTCGAATGGCTTGGATGATGTCGGTAGTTTTGGAGCTCTTGAATTGCATAACAAATTTCCCGTTATCAGCTCTCAAGCCAAAGCCAGAGTCATCATCCAAGCCCATGCTAGATGGCATATCCTCAACCTCCCCCACACGGAAAATATCATTGACAATGCCGCTAATTCGTGATGTAGAATGGACCTCCTGTTTTTCATTTGTGGTGACTTGGATAAAATAGGTTCCCACAGTGATGGTGACATCAATATCTCCCCTCATGCGAGACAACTTGGTCACAGGCTGAAAGACAAATCGTGTATCTGTCACAACGCTGATAGTCTCCTTAGGAAGATGAAGTTGGCTCAGATGGAAATGGGCTTGTAGATCATATCGACCACCAAGAAGGTGGTAGTGAACGTTGGTCGGATTGAAAACACTAGCTCGATTACGAGATGAGGTTCGTAGTAGACGACGTAGGCATGATCTAGAAAAGTCATTAGATAAGGGCAACTGGAGAGGAGAAATGAAAATACACCAACAGAGTTTTCACATACCGGAAAGTGCTGTTCATGTTGTGGATGTAGACGCGAGATAAAGACCGCGATAACTCGACAGGAGAAAGCTTTTCCAGCCTTTCAAAAAGATCTTCTGGTGTCTCAACATGACCATTATAGCAAGTCGCGTCTATCAAAAGCCCAAACGGCCGGCTCCAAAGTCTGCTCACAATCTAAATACATGAAAGTAAATACAAAACTTGTCTGTTAGCCACTACGCTTGAAAGAGACGAAGATATAATGTGAGGTTAAATATGCGAATATGTTTGCTTGCTCACCTTGAGGTACCAATATATGATGGCATCATAGTCAACAGTTTCGACATCAATGTAGCGCATGATAATGCAGACGATAGGCATTCCATCCTATAGAATAAAGTTAGCTAAAGTGAAATTCCGACATCTTTGATGGTTGTTAATTTCTTGCCTTGGTTTCTCCTCCTTCATAAACAGCCCGAGAATTCAAAAAGGATTCTGGACTCCGCATGGAATTCCTAAGCATGAAGCTGTGAAATCTTGCGTACCCCCGTGGAGTGTTTGCGGACAACATGGGTTTGTTCCAAGTGATTGCCATTACAGGGGGACCTAAGTTCGTAATCAGTTTCCTGAGCGACTGTACGAACGGGGATCGTGTGCGTTGAGATTCGGCAGGGGACCGGGCTTGTTCTCTTCGTTCTTGGTATGTCAGTCTCTGACGGAAATGATCCCAGTGATCGTACAGGAATCTATGAAGAGACACACAAGAGCCAAATTCAGACCATTCGGCGCTTGAAGGCTCTATGTCGCCCATGGGAGACCCTGAAATTTCACGCAAAAATGTCGTAACGCGGTAGATGTTCTCAGTTAGGAAGTCGTTTAGCGGGAACATGAAGGGCTCCTTGGCACCAAACAGCACGTTATTGGCTAAATTCTGTACGACTTTGGCAATCAACAAGAGACCGCGGCGCATTTCCTTTGATGGGGGGTTCAAGATTAAGCCCTCGACATCAGGAGCAACAATGGCAGGACAGAAGAAACGCAAGAAGATGAAAGCACCGACAGCTGTGTACTTAGCATCCGGGAAACGGGGTAGAACGGCAGATGAGATGATACTACAGATCTTCCGAAAGCAAGGCGGGATGTTTGCTGAGGAAGCGCAAATATCATCCACGAAGACTTTGGCAACTATCCGAAGTTGAATGGCGTTGTTTTGGAGTTCCTCTGCAGATGTGACTCGAGAAGGGTCAAGTTCCAGGTTGAGCTCTTTAGATGTTATCATCAGACGTTCAACAACCTTTTGAAGAGTAGCCTTTAAGTAAGCAGAGCCCTGCCATTTAGCATATATAGAAAGTAGTTTTGTAGCAACACAATTTCTTCGAAGAATCTCAGCTTCGGAATCAGTGTCGTCGATTTCTTGACTAATCAACGCTTCAATCAACTGAAAGCCCTTGCCTCGTTGTTCGTACACTACAAGCAAAGAAATCGCCATTTCGTCGACTTCGTTAGCCGGACAGACGACACTGAGAGCAACAGCCAGGGAGACATCGGAAGTCAAGATGTCTAGAAGTTGAGTATGCTTTTCACTAACAGCTGTGTCTGAAAGATTGCTAAATTCGGTGCCTTGTATCAAGATGTTGTACAAGACCTTGACAAATGCCGTACGGATCTCAAGATTTTCGTGGTAACCAATGTTAAGAGAGTGTTTGAGCCCAACATCAATATTGGAGCTTAAAAGATTGGAAAGAATAGTAATGGATAGATCTGGAATAAGATGATCATCTCTTGATGACAAATCCATACGTCGAGCGTCCGTGTTATCGTGATTTAGAAGTGATAAGAAGCGATTGAAGTAAGTTTGGAAAAGCTGGGACTTGAGTTCACTAGCACCCGCATCAGATTGCCCATCACTACTTGTGGGCTGAAGAGGCAATCGGTATGTCAACTCCGAAAGGCATTTTAGGCAGGCCTTATCAAGGTCTTTTTGCATTCTGGAAGATTCGTCGTGGCGGCTAGACAGATGAGCCTCTGGTCGAGGTGTCTTAGGTCGGGCAATCCAGGAGAAAACATATTCCAATAATTGGTTACGAACTTGGACATCATCTCTAAGATTCAGGAACTCCTTACGATGAGCCACGAGCTCACAGAGTTGGCATATCTTGATCTTGACGCGTATTGTGGTCGAGTTGTCTACAACACCTTCCATGAACTTGGCGAAATTGAGCGTCATAGCACCGAGGTGAATAGAAGCTGCTGCACCAGCATCAGCAGGTGTTTCTAGCCGTTCTACCAAGGTGCGAATGAGAGAAGCGGCCTGTTCAGCAAACATAATTTCGCGTTCTACAGCCCGGTCGTTCGGCGTAAGGTTCCCGTTGAAGAGAACATCTAACTCAATTGAAAGTGCCGTGAAAAGTTGCTGGTACAAGAACGGAGATATTTCAGTCGACAAAACCTCTCTGGTAGCTTCTCTCACGCGGATATTCGAGCATGCGAGAAGTTTGATACTGAGACGTAGGTACCTTAACAGTGAAGGCTCGTCCTGCTGGTCTGTAGTCCTATCGATCCATCGAAAATTGCTGCTCATTGTAGGTTCGTCGAGGGTTGCTGATCGCTCTGCTGTGCATATACCACCAACTGAAGCTAGCATTCCTGAGTAGTTTCGCCATTTAGTCAAAGTAGTATCTGCAATTGGCTCCAGAGACGAAGCCGATACGTCCCTTGAAATCTGAATCCATCTTTCAAACGCAATCTCCCAAGCATAGATAATCCCAGGCGTCGGGCAATGGAGGCGACGGAAAAGACCACGGGTGCGTTTTTGAAAGGCCACTAGACCTGTGAATCGGAAATCCTTTGATGCAAGCTCATCAAATACAAGTCTATTTCTCATTAGACTTGTTTGATACCCAGACCCCGGCGTGTTTAAAATCAGTATTGATTCTTGGAGGAAGAGACCGATGCAACTTGTAACGAGCTGGCATACGTTGATATCTACCGCGCATAGTAGTAGAAGCAGAGTTGTTTCAATCTGAGAGGCAGCAGTCGCCATTTCAGGAATGTCGCGTTCTAACTTGCTTAATACCGGAAATTCTTGGAGAATCAAAACGCGTGCCGTGAGATTGTGTTCCAAATGTTGAAGTCGTGCTTGTGATGTGTGTTTATCTAACTCGCTGCAAATACTCATGAGAATGTTGGCACTGGAAGCAATAAATGTTAGTATAAACATATGTATTAGCCCGCATGTACAGTTTGTCGTAGCACGTACCTTCTCCTCCAATATTCCTCATGCCAATCGCATGTAGTGAGCGGTCCGAGGCCGGGTCGTCGCTCCTTTGCTTCTAGGCTATCGTCAAAAAGGCTACATGATAAATCGGCAGCCAACTTACGGACCTCCCGGTCCGTAGAAACGAGACAGAAAATCAGGGATCTGAATAAATTTGATTCATCAGGGTCATTTACTGACGACTGGTATAGCATAAGACCATTAGAAGCTTTTAAGAACCCCATGATGCCTTGCGCCATGGCAGCTACGGCCTTGTTGGGTGAAAGTTCCGAGCTCGAAGAATCCGGAAGAACGGCCGAAGTCTTCCCATTAGAGATTGCCTATAGTCTTTTGTTAAACTTATTTTTTTCTGTGTGCTTGTATGAAGAGAAATTTATGCCTTGATCCAATGCTTTGTGATCAGTTGGGTTATATTTCTTACCCTGAGTTGAGCGTGAATGAACGGAGCGGATGCATTGAATAAAGGCTGATATTGGGAATGATTAGGGAGGCTTGCGAAGTATTGGCAAGCTTGAACTACGGCAAGCTTGAAAGATAGAGGAGCAGAGGGCATAAGGCAGCTCTCAAGGAGCGTCTCCGCAACACCATCCACATCTAAATGCGCTAAAGCCACTAAAGATGCGGTGATCATGTCTTGATCAAGAAAGGGGGATTCTGAAGAGCCGGAAAAGTTGCGGAAGACGGCGTCTCTGATTTCATCCTGGATATCAAGAGCAAAACTGGAAAATGCCGAGTCATTGTCACTGACAAAGTGTCTACCAGCTCTTAATAACATGACTAAACAGAAGCAGGCGTATTGGTTCTTGTTTCGTATAGCCTTCTTCAGATTATCCAGCAGGACAACCCGCTTGCTCTTTGCAGAGCTTTTCACGGTAGTTAAACTACTAACAACCTCGAAAACCTCCGGTAATAGCAGCAATAATGATGCTTGCATGGGAACGTATAGTTGGCGTATTTTTACGGTTTCGCTATGGCACATGTCAAACAACATTTCAATAGCACCGGAAAGTTTGACATGGTGTATATGCAGGTGGATGAATTCGTCAGGGAAACGATCGATCCAGTTAGTGATGAGGATAGGCATGACTACAGCCACGCAGTTCTTTAGCTGGGGCTTGAGATGAAGGTATGTACTTGCAATCTCGCTCATCACAGTGCCCAGTTTGGCGCCATCAATCCAGAAAAAGGACATGCACCGCAAGAAAACAGCAGCAGCACGTTCATCGTCCTTCATGGTAGACTGCTGACTCGTCGATGAAGCTCCAGTTGTGGGCGCAGCGCGGAGAGCATACACAATAACCCTAGAATACTCAAAGCAGGAAGACCAACTTGAGGCCGATACAAACTCAAGCAAAGTTTTGATGTTTTCGTCAAGCTTAGACATATCGGCTCTCAGAGCTTCGACATGGCTTTTTTCTGAGATCACCCCGTCGTACAATTCATCTACGCGCGATTCGAGCGCTCTAGGGAAATTAGTAGCATTTGCACTCAAGAGGGTATTTGACGGTAAGACAAAGTTATCTGGAAAAGGGTCTAGCAGGAGCCTGACAGCATCAAAGATGTGAGAAACGAGCTCCTCGTCGAGACAATCGGGTATAATGTGCGCCGAGTCGGAGTTATTTTTCGTGCGGACAGCGTCCCAGTTGGCGGAGCAGCAGTCGGCTATCAATGATGAGACGTATATTTGCGACTGTAGTACATGGCCCTCGACGGGATTGTTAGGAGAAGGGATAAGATCGTTAAGAAGTCCGACGGCATATTCTAGAACGAGAGTGATACTGGTAACACTGAGGCTGACAATGGTGGCATGGGTGGTGTTCAGGACTTCATCGTGAGCGAGATCCTGTTGCGTGGCGCGAGTTTTGTGTGGGAGCTATGGGATGAAAGATGTAAGCGCACTTGTTAGCAATTATCGGGGATTAAATCTGCATTTTGAGAATCACGTTAGGGGCGAAGGCTTGGCCAACTAGCGAGCCATCTTGAGTATAAGGACCCAGGAGCCAATTAACCGTACAAAAAAAACAAATACTGACTGACCTTAGACATAAGTCGCTCGAACAGGCACTCGACCAGGCTGGTATCCCAGCGAGGATCCATTGTGGGCGTGGGCGGCGACTGGAGAGGGAGCAAATCTTAACGGCAGCCTCTTGATAGTAGTACAAGGTTGGCTATGAAGCGATTATGGTGATGAGTCGTGATAATCGAAAGACAGCCAGTTGATTTAGGGGCAACCTGATAGTGGGGAGGGGGGACACCGGTAGATGGGAGGGGTGTTTTAGAAGGGTTATGCAAGACAAGGCGCAGGACAAAGAAAAGATATAGTGGGAATGCTGAAATGGGCAGCAAAACAGGGGCCTGGGGAAAGGAAGGGGGGGGATTTAATTGGCATGGAAGAATGAGACAGATGATACTGAGTGAAATAAAGAAAGAAAAAAAATTCACGTAATCAATCGTCACGAAGAAGTTTGAGAGCTAATGATTAATAAGAGCCGAAACAAGGCTACGAGAGAGGACCACCAATAGTATAAAGACGATGAGAAAGAAGCAAGAGAAAGAAGTAAAAGAAGAGGAAAACTAGCTTAGGTGAGAGAGAGAGAAAGAGGCAAGAAGGGAAGGATTACGTTAAACTGCCAGCTAACCAGGCAGCTTCCGTAAAAGAAAGGAGCAACCAGGCCTTTTCTTCTCTTCCTTTTTATTGTCAAGATGTTTCTATCTTAATCGTGTTCTCTGTGCCACGCATGTATAACTATGTATATGAAATATACACATCTATATCATAGCCCAATTGCATGTGCCTTTAAAAAGACGGCCAATCCAATGTCTTGAGCTTCACAGGTCTGGGATTGAATCGTAGAATCTGGGAAAATTTACAGGCCAAGTATCAACCTGGAGAAGTCCCAACTTGTCAGACTCACCACCCCAATGTGGCTACTTGCTTTTTAAGACACCGCGAAAAACTCTAGAACCAACGTACTTGAATATTGCTGCTCATGATATGCAATCATCCGTTGCTACTGCATGTCTTACTAATTCTATACTTCAGACCATTCGCCCACATATCACATCTCACATCTCACCTCGCACCTTGCACTTCACCCCCCTTCGCCTCACAAGATTTGACGTTTGGCCTACTAGGTTTCATGCGCCCACAAACGACATTATGTTTCTTGTCCTCCAACTTTGATGTGACACCACCCAAGAACGCGGTAAATATTGCATGGAGATATGGGAATCTGTAATAGCATGTACGAACTCACTTCAACATCGCACAGTGGTACATTTGTCAAATATCAACGGATGACATCGTCACATCTCACATCATAATTTTTATTTCCAACCAGATTTAGAGACATGCGATATATGCCGATGACGAACCCATAAACGCCAGACCCTGCAGCCAATTCTTGCTTAGTGGTAGCCGCCGCCACCTCGGTTTCCACGGTAGTTGCCTCGTCCTCTAGAGTTGCTGCCTGTGGATGAGCCTCCCCTATAGTTATATCCGCCCCCACCATTGCCTCTGCCACGGTAAGAATCTCTTGGGCCAGCATATCCCGCCTGGTTATGGTGATCATTATGCTGGTTGTTGTGCCCTCTTCCATATCCTCCCCGACCGTTATAAGACCCCCCACGGCCATTGTTGTTATAGAAACCCTGAGCTGCAGGCGGAGGTGCAGGAAGGGACCTCGGTCTAAATTCAGCAACACCAGGAGGTGGTGGATAGGTGGTAGTTTGATTGTAGCCATTGGAACCGGCTGCGTATGAACGATTGTCTCTTTGGTACTGGTGTCCACCATGACCTCCACGGTTATATCCACCACGACCACGATCCGATCCGTAATGGATAGGGCCTTGGTTGTGCCGAGGGTTGTAGTTATTGTTGTGGTTCAATGGGGCACCACCATAGCTTCGACCACTGCCACCATTCATTTTGTTTTTCAGCATCTCAACATCTTGACGATTGAGGGCAGGGGTGGGCAGCTTGACTCCACGTAGTAGCATAGATTTGTGTCCATGTGTCTTCTCAGGAAAGGTGTAGTATACACTGTACGACATCGTTAGTAGCCTAACATTAAAATGATCATGAGAATTTCAAAGGAATCTTACCTAATAGAACGGTCGTAGTCAATATCAGGCATGTTCTTACGCTCTAAAGGGTACACCAAAGCACCATGGGGGGTGTAGTCGGGAATCTTTTCCACCCAGCCAGTTAAACCGGCAGTGTGAGACGATTCTAATTCGAACTTGTCTTTGTCGTCGTCATTCTTTTTTTTTTTGGAATAGAAGTTAATAGTAATATCATCGTAAACTCCATGCTCGTTCTTGTCACACAAAATCAATACTTCACGACCTGGTTGATTGCGTAGCTTGTCGGCTTCGCTAAGCTCAGGATATTTCGCCTGAACAGACTTGAGGAGACGCGGCATGTCAATGAAAGGCAGTAGAGCCACGCCTTGCCACGCCATTTTCTTGCCGTTGAGATCAACTTCAAACTCCTCAGGATAAAAGTCAATGATGTCACTTTCTTCATTTAACATAAGATCGTGAAAAACTTCGGGAAGGGCATGGCGTGATCCGGCAGGCAGCACACTCATTAGCTGCTCAAAAGGCCGTGCTATCCGCCCGGGAGTAAAGCTGATCTTCATGTTGGAAATGCTGGTAAAGTCCTGTGCAAATGGTGCATAGTGGTAGGGATAGTACCACTCCCACGAAGGGCAACCCTGAAAGTAATAGAGCAAAACCCAGGCTAGGCCCTCCATATAACTTTCAGCCACACTTTGGCGGAAAGAAACGTCTCTTGGGTCTTTGTGAAACTTTGCCTCGTAATAGCGGTCCGCATAACCATCCTCCCAAAGTCGAACAGGGTCAACGGGTTCTTCCGGTTTAGATGGCATTTCCTCACTACCCTTATCTTCAATGGCGTCAGCCTTGCGCTTAGTAGCGCCTGTAGCGTTAACTGGCTCAGAGTTACCAGCATTTTCGGCGGTCTCTGAAGCTGCTGATGTTGCTGCCACTGTTTTTTGGCTTTGTAATTTGGCCTTGAGCACACTGGCTGCGCTCTTATTCGCAGTGTTAACTTCAGCAATAGGCTTGCGAATAATCATGTTGTCAATGGTCTTGTCATCAATTTCGAAAAGCGCACCAGCATTGGGAATTGAAACAACGTGATTTTGGCGTCCCTGATCAGTATTTCGATCATTGCGAGCCTGTGCATCTAGTCTGCGTCGCTTAGCATTAGCCTCGCGGCGATTCTCTTGATCTTTACGACGCTTGAAGATAGCATCTTCCTGTTTGCCAAGCCCATCCATGATGATTTGAGCGCGGCCTAGGTCAAGCATCCCATCTTTGGTAACATAGCCTCCCATAATGGGAAGATTATCCCTCCACAAAGCAGTAAGGACATCGATTCCATTTTCACGGATCTCAAGTGCGGGAAGATGAGGTAAAAAGTCGTTTCCAACAAAGCAGCAGAGAAAGATCCAATCGTCAATCGCACGCTCAACATCAAACTTGAATGGGAGCTGGGGAACATGTAGTTCTACGGCCAGATATTCACGAAGAACCGAAACATGGAGCCAAATGAATGGTTTCGAAGGGGCTTCAACAGAGCCGCTTTCAACAGCCTCCTCAGCCTGAGCTTTTGCAGCCTCCATTTCTATAGCAGCGCCGCGGCAGTTACGAGCTTCGTGGCCTTTTTGGCCACACAAACGGCACATTCTAGCCTTGGAATCCTGGTAAAAGACGTCTTCACGCAAAACCCGAAAGTAGGGCTCATGCGTAGCAAGACCCAGCATGATAAGATCAGCATCTAGGCCATACATAACGTGGCGGGTATTGGGGTCATGGTTGGGAGAGGTGCGCTGAGAGCGAATAAAATCCATGATTTTGTGTTCACCCTCTCCAGGAACCGTCGCATCAGAAATGATGATTTTAAGGTTGGCCCAGCCCTCATCAGTGTTGAGCTTATAAGCACACCAATAACGAAGACTCGAAGCTAAGATGTCCATAAAAGGCGTGCCAGGCGTGATAGAGTTAGAGTCAAAGGCTTTGCGGACAACCTCCTGTTCCGTAGAAGGGATTGATCCGGATTCTTTCTGGACCGACTTCAAAAGTTCCGCCTGTTCGAGAGCTTTTTCTTTAGCTTCCTGATTGGCGCGAAAACGTCTCGAGCGCTGTTGATTCATTTTAGCACGTGGAGCAACACCATCTATAAAAAGCGAATCAAATGGTTAATGCATGTTCAAAAGAAAAAGAGAGTTCTCATAGCGGTACTGACCAACAGCAATCATGAGCAATTTACGAGGGCGAACCATGTTCAGCACACGATCGGTGTATCTAAAAACTTCCAACATCATCTCCTCCTCATCGGCAGGAGCAGGACGATCTTCGGGATGTGAGCATGGATGGACAATGCCGTTCATATCGAGATACAAGTTGTCAAACTCTTCGCCGTTGGGATTTTTCGCCGCCATATTGACGGGAATGACAGAGCCATCTTCCATCTTCAGCGGCTTGTCCTCCTCGACAGGAGAGATGATCTTAGGGTATTTGTTAGACAGCCATCGAAAGGCAGCGGGGATACCCATGATGGGCAATAATTCAAGAGCGACTTGAAGCCGTAATCTAGGAAAAGAATGAAGGTATAGTTGATAATGCCGTCGTCTCGTCTATCACAATAAATTATGAGTCGGAGAAAAGTCGAAGAGTACTTGGATTTGTGAAATGAGCGGATTGTAAATATTAAAGCGCAAGCTAATATTAGAGAGACAGTTATAACAACAAAAAGAATTAAAAAGGTCAAACAATACAGCGACTATCGTGCCAACTGATTATGGGTTGAATTTGAGATGGTGTAATATTTGCAGAAGGCAAAAATGCTTCTGTAGCGAACAGTACAAAATTTAGTTGTCGCAAACAAAAAAAAAGTAACGCGGTTGTCTAAAAAAAAAATATACTACTAAGCCAAAAGTAGTATTAGCGACTCCTTCAGCCTTGCCCTTGATTACCTCATCTAGTGAGTATGCAAGTAAAGAGTTAAGAGTTAAGAGCTATATTTAGCAATCGGGTACTATCTACCAATACCAGGGCCAATCTGAGCCACCATATATTTCCAAGAAGGGCAGCTCATTGAAGCGAGTTGTCCTAGAAAGCTTGGACCCCTCCAATCTCATTTACTACATTTATTATTTCTCGCCGACACGTGCGAGAATTACCTAGATCGTGCTGCTCTTTGATACTTATATTTCTCCTCCTCCCTCCTCCTCCCTCTAGCCTAGCAAATCCCATTGGCCTCGACAGGCCGCTAACACCCGTCACACACGCATATGGCCTACTCGCATTAATAGTAACGCAATGTTTTCCTCGATATCCACGGCCCCCCCTAAACAGTCTGCCGGTGAGACTATCTCGGTTCTTAGTGGTCGTCTTAATTCAGCATCTCTTCTTGAAGACCGCCGAGCTGCTATTCTTGGCTTGAGAAGTTTCGCCAAAGACTTTCCTGCCTCGGTTGCATCAGGGGCTCTGCGGAGCTTGATAGGAAGCTTAAGCAGAGATGGTGAAGATGCAGATACCCTCAAGATTGTTCTTGAAACTCTCCTCATGCTCTTCAGTCCCAACGAATCCAGCCCAGAAGCTTCTGATGAAGTCGCTCTCTGGCTTGCAGATGAGTTTACCCAAAGACAAGAGAACATCACGCTTCTCCTTGACCTCCTCGAAAGCACCGATTTTTTTTCCCGGCTATACTCTCTCCAGCTTCTTGTAGCTATTCTTTCTGCACGGCCCGAACGAACGGAAGAATGCATTTTCACGGCCCCTTTAGGTATATCTCGTCTAGTTGCAGTCTTGGACGATTCGCGAGAAGCTATAAAGGGTGAGGCTATTAGTCTCTTGATCTACCTTACCCCTAAATCTCCTGATCTCCAAAAGCTTGTTGCTTTTGAAAACGCCTATGAAAGACTGTTTACTACAATAGACGCCGAGGGCGGCTTGACAAATGGCGGTAGGGTGGTTGAAGATTGCTTGATCCTCATGGCTAATCTCTTACGGCAAAACCCTTCCAATCAGACTCTCTTTCGCGAATCGGGCTTTATGCTTAAGTTATCTCTTCTTTTTGAGTCTTCTCTGCAACAAGAGGCCGAAGTCGAATTAGCTGGTTGGGTTCTATCTCAAAAGAATCGCAATTTATACGCTCTACTAGCATTGGTCCGGCTATTCTTAGTATCAAGAGCCGTTGGAACTGCGCAGAATCAAATAGCCTTTCACCAAAATGGCTTGTTGAATAGCGCATTGCAACTATCGTTCAATCCTCAGACCCAGACTCAAATCCGAGCAGAGGTACATGTTCCTATTTACAATTGATCTATATTGGTCGCATATAAATATGCTAACATTTAGCTTCATATTCATTACTAGGCCATGGCAGTCTGTGCCGACGTAATCCGAGGGAACTCTTCTCTACAAGAGGGCTTCGCACAACTCACGGTCCCCAGCCCTTTCCCTCCACCACAGTCTGCTGGAACGGAGAGCCAATCCGCCTGGCCCCAGGTCTACGTAATAGACGGATTGTTAGACCTAACACTGGGGCTAACCTCATTACAAGATTTTGACCTGAGATTCTCTGCTTGTGAGTGTCTGAAAGCTTACTTCTTTGGCCATGACCAAATCCGATCACACTTTCTCGGTCGGGCCATCGGGGGCTACAAGTCTGGCCACGACGAAACTGCCAATGTTCTTTCTATTCTTTTAAACCCCACACCCATAGATCTGGCTGCTTCGGATCCCTATCGAATGTGGTTTGCAGCCACCATTACCTTCCATTTACTATATAACAATCCTACCGCCAAAGCTCAGGGCATGGAACTTACCGAGGGCGAAGCTGAGCACGGAGAAGAAGTTGTGACTGCTATTCAAACAATTATGGCTCACCTCATCTCTGGCCTTCAACGCTCAGAGGAACCCCGCCACCTTGTAGCGTATCTCATGCTCCTAATCGCGTGGCTATACGAAGATCTAGATGCTGTCAATGACTTTCTAAATGAAGGGAGCAACGTCCAGGGCTTGGTTCAAGCTGTTATTCAACCAAGAGGCGTCGATGAAATTGTACAGGGTCTTTGTAGCATGCTTCTAGGTGTTGTGTATGAGTTTTCTACCAAAGACTCCCCAATTCCCCGTCCTTCTCTTCATTCCGTTCTTCTTAGTAGGATGGGACAAGACAAGTTTTCAGACAGACTAAGTCGATTGCGAGCTCATCCAACCATGCGAGACTACGAGGTTACCCCTCAAAAGCTTGACCCTATGTCTGGACTTTTGCCAGACGTTTTCTTCGATCGTACATTTGTTGAGTTTTTCAAAGATACATATAGCCGAGTGTCCCGGGCTTTAGACCGGGACCCCAATATGGAAGTCTCGGTCATATCCAATGGTGTTCAGAAAGGTATATCACGCGAACTCGTTGATTCCCTTCGAAACGAGCTAGCAGAAAAAGAAAAGGCCATAGATAAATCACGAGATGAGTTGGCAAGCATAGAAAGTGCCCTTCAAAAAGAACAGGCTGAACATCGGAAAACAAAAGATACATCCTCTGTTGAGGTCTCTCGTATGAAGGCAGTGAATGAAGCTCTCCAACTTCAAAATGAACTCGAGCTCAAGTAAGTTAATTCCCATGTTGAATATCTTGAAGCTGTCAATTAACACCAAATAAGGAAATCTGTTACCCAAAGTCAACAAGAGATTGCTTTAGCACGCCAAAAGCTAGAACAGGCTCAGCACAAGTATGAAGATCAGATGCGTAGTCTCGCTGCAGAACATGCCATGCAACTTAGTGAGCTACGCAACAAGATACAACAGCTTGAGCATGAAAATGCTGAAAGCCTACGGTGTGTTACTTCCATACTTTCAACATAACCTACGTTGCTATAGGGCACTAACCATTGTTGACTACCAGACAAGCGGAAGCCACTCGACGCGATATTCAGGCAGACTTCGAGCAGCAGCTTAATAAGTTAAAGGTTGCTAATGACTCCGAGGTCGAAAGAGTCAAGGCAAGATTAGAGGCCAAAACAGCAGATCTGAATGCTACCTGTAGCCGCCTTGAAGTGGGTGTTATGAAGGCAAGTATTCTCCAGCCTTCTGTTGATTAATTATGGTCCTAACTCTTTTTTGCAACTAGCTCCGCCGAGATCACAGTCTAGAAATTCATCTTCTAAAAGCCAGCCACCAGGAAGAATTAAAGGAACTCCAGGCGAAAGCTGACGAGCACCTTGATCAGGAGAGGCTCAAGACCCAAAAAGTTATTATAGATGTGAAAGCTCAAGCTGAGCAAGAGATTCTCAGCACAAAGTCTAAGCTAAAGGAGTCCGAAGCCCATGTGAAAAAGGCCGAAGCATCCTCTCAAAAGGCTGAAATCTCTCTCAAGGAAGCCGAGACCCGCGCACAAAATGCAGAGGCCTTGCTTCAAAAGGCCCAAATTGAAGTCAAGAAGTCCAAGGACCTCATCAAGAACCTTGAGCACAACCTTGAGGAAGTAAGTTTACACCAATTACCCCTATTTCTTTTACAGTTTGCTAATAGACTATAATAGCATAAACTTCAAGTTGCCTCTCTGGATAACTCTAAGAAGGAGGTTCAAGCCGAGTTGGATGATCTCCTAATAGTCTTTAGCGATCTTGAGGAAAAGGTGTCAGATTACAAGGTACTTCATTTCCATCTCCAAAAAAAATGAATGATGCACTTGCCCATGTACGATAGCATACTAACCATTGCGTTTAACAGCAACGTCTTGCTAATCTAGGACAAGCGGTCTCAGATGCTGAAGACGATGATGATGATGATGACGAGGACTCTTAGTTTCAGCTATGGAAATACTGTCTGATTATTAAAATTGAGACTCGAGCTAAATTCTTCGATCGGTATTTTGGTGATGCCTTAATAGCAGAATTAGTAGCAACACCAGCAAGCTTGACGTTTCACAAATTCCACTCCACTTCAATGCAAACCAGTCTCCACTCTTTTTTTCAGGCGTAAAATATATAGACATGGTGATTAACCCTATTCAAGAGATTAGGAAAAAATTAATCAAGGCCTTAGTACGATGCCCGCAACTGTGAAATGAGTAATTGTTTAACCCAAAAACAACAACACTACAAGAAGAGTGCAAGAGTCAATTGGTAGAGGTTTCCTACTATATCTTCTACACTTGCGACATTTCTACACAAAGAAGGTTAAAGTTTCGCAAAGTGGGCTTGACGTTCAAATGTCGGCCGATCAAAACCTTCACAAGGCTGAGACCTTGTCTCAAAGTAGCTCGTCCGGCGATGAGGAGGGCTGGCAAGACATTGAGCCTGACTACGAGGAGGGTACTGCTGTCAAGTCGTTTTTCGACGAGAAAATATTCCCTAATGCTAAGGCTATGATGGTATATTGCCGTGAAAAGCATGGCTTTGACTTTATGGCTATACGCAGACGTCTAAACTTGGACTTTCACGGTGCTGTTAAGCTGTCCAATTATGGTAACACAAGACCAACCTATCTCCTTTCCCTCTTCACAAACTCATCAATAGATTGCTAACTATGTTGCTTTTTCTATCGCTTTTTAGTGCGACTAAAGGCTCAGGAGGGCAATGCTGCTCTTGGAGATATATCTGCTGACGATTTAGAGGATGACATCTATCTTAAGCCTGTCTTGGAGAACGATGGCCTTCTGATGTCTCTAGACGAGATTCTGGATGAGGACGATGAGGCTAATGCCGAACTAAACGCCTCGCTACCCAGTGATATTCCTGTTGCCCAGCTTCTCAAGAAAAATGCATTGCTTGAGGAGCAGCTAGGAAAACTTACTGAGCAGTTCGCTAGCTTTCGACAGACGGTTGCCGAGACTCTGGACAAGAGATGGGGCGATGATGTTACGCCTGAGAACCGAGATAAGCCCAAGAATGCTAAATCTGGCACTGCTATTCCGCAGTCAATTGACAACAATTATTTTGAGTCGTACGCAGGCTACGGTAGGTCTCACTAAATAATGTGTGGGCCGTAAATCGCAATTGTGATGTGGAGACTAACCTCGCCATTTCTGACTAGATATCCACGAGACCATGCTCAAAGATACTGTGCGTACTGAAGCATACCGCGATTTTGTTTACAGTAATAAGCAAATATTTAAGGACAAGGTTGTCTTGGATATTGGTTGCGGAACAGGTACGATAAGGATAAATACACACATGTCTCTTTTTTGCTCTAAGCACACAACGTTCCTAACTCATCACTTCTCACTTTCTAGGAATTCTAAGTATGTTCTGTGCTAAGGCCGGTGCTAAGAAGGTTATTGCTGTCGATAACTCGGCCATCATTGACAAGGCGCGCGAAAATATCTTTGTTAATGGCCTTGGTAACATTATCACATGTATAGCCGGCCGTATCGAAGAAGTAAATTTGCCTGTGGAAAAGGTTGATGTCATCATTAGCGAATGGATGGGCTATGCCCTCCTGTACGAAGCTATGTTGCAAAGTGTGCTCTGGGCCCGTGACAAGTACCTCCAACCTGGCGGCCTCTTGGTGCCTAGCTTGTCTACGCTAGTAATTGCGCCTGTCTCAGATACCGAGTATATGAACGACTGCGTCGACTTTTGGGATGACGTCTATGGTTTCGATATGACTGCAATGAAGAAAAAGGCCATGGCAGACGCCCGAGTTGAGCATATGCGGCCGTATTCCCTTGCAGGGTCTTCATCCATGTTCAAGCACCTGGAGCTCCACGACGTGCAGGAGGCTGATTTGGTCTTCACTGAGGCATGGGAGTCTACTATCACTAAAGACACGGATGCTTTACATGGGTTCTTAGTGTGGTTTGACATCTTTTTCACGTCTCGCACCGAAACTGTCCCTACTGACAAGCTTGAGCCGGCCAAGTGGCACGATGAGGGTACGGGTAAAATCGCTTTCACTACCGGACCGCTGGGCAAGGAGACGCATTGGAAACAGAGCTTAATGTTGATTGACCCTGAGAACCCACAGCCCGTGCTCAAGGCTGGCGACAAGATTTCGGGCAAAGTGGACTGGTCGATTCCCAAGGATGATCCAAGATCAATCATGGTAGAAATTTCGTGGAAGATCGGTGAAGGCAATATGAACAAGCAGGCTTGGAATCTGAGATAGGAGCAAAAAGGAAAAAGGGAAAAAGCTGAGTAAAGAAATGGGCTAAAAGTTTGATGTATATCTAGAGAAGCAAAACAAAACTAAGGAATATGCAAGTGCAGTATTTAGAGAAATTTAAAAATGAGAAATGCGCAAACTCTGTAGTATCAAGTTGACAATGCTAAGAAACCCCTCGCCTAGAATGAAGCCCTAAAATGCATAGCAATGTTAATAAATGGACAAAAGACTTGAACAACGGGAGAAAAAGAAATTATGATGCTTACAGATGCCAACACAATTAAAGGCGTGCTAGAGCGCTTCAAGTGACCGATCCAATACCAGCTCAGTAAGCCACCTAATGTTCGGGCTAAGGTAAATGACGGTACATTGTACATGCCTAAAAGCGTGTGTGTTAGTAGGCCTGTGAAAATCAAGGATATTACAAGCAACAAGACATACCGATAGCCACTGCGATTCCACCAGGTATGTACGACCTCCAGGTTTTATTGGCGTAATATAGGCGAGCCACAGTAGTTAAAGAGAAAAGAATCGCGCTCCCAGTAGCAAACTCGCGGGCCATTATGGGGAGGCCTTTGCCAGTAACGAGTCTAGCAGTGAATATCCAGACGTAGGAAGTTGGAACTTGCAGAAGATCGCCGGGGATAGGGTATACACTAGAAAGAATTAGCTACTGAAGAAGGGAACATGAGACAGCAATCTTGAAGTATCCTTACGAAGCATATAGCCTGTATATCAGCGCACTGGTGATGGCTCCTGCTGTTGCTCCGATTATTTGACCCTGGAATTGTGCAACGGGGGCTGCTCCAAGAAGATGGCCGGTTTTGAGATCTTGCATCAGCTCACCAGCTTGAAGTGCACCCTATATCATGAATTCATAATTAGCTGGCGGGCTCTGTCGTTCATAACTCTGCGGCAATTGAATAATCCATAATCATCTTACAGCTTCAGACTATCGCATCACAAATTGGTTAGCATTCACGCACATATATGGTTCATCTTTTTAGCCGGACACTTACAATTGCACCAGCAACAAGGTTAATCAAGACCACCGCCTTGTACGAGCTGGGAATTACAACGGCAAACAGTAGTTGGGCCAGCTTACTGATACCAGACACAGGATTTAAGTCGGTCTCACCTAATGCTCGAACCCCCATAACACTGAGTATTAGAGCAGCACCGACAGCTAAAACAGTCGCACTCAAGGGCATAAAGGAGCCAAAAACGAAATGTGTAGTGGAAACACATAAGAGAATAGAACCTGCAAGTCCGCCCCACACAGTTCGAGTCCCTACCTGCTGATCACGGGGAGCGTCATCTTCATCATGTCTTTTTCTCGTCCTGTGTAGGCCGCCATGCTGCCCTTGCTGGCCTTCTCCAAGCAGCGGTCTGGACTCATCATCGCTACTACCAACGACTGAAGGACCCCAGATCCGCTGTTGTATTCTAGTCACAAGATAGTCCACAAGTGCTGCATAGTGGCGCTTCCACGATGCCTGTAGCGTTTTGAGACTAATGTGACCTAGGTTGATAAGCGCATCGGTAAGCATGATAGCCAGAGAAATCCACACTATCCAGCCCTTGCTCCCAGTCTCCCAGTCTGTGATAGGGCCCGGGGCCCAGCCTTGAGACTTAGCTAGTGGAGAGAGAATAGCCCAGCCCATTATGGCACCTAACAACATATGAAGCGAGGTTTCAGGGCCCATGATAATACCTTGACCGACATAGGCAAGACTAGGATTGAGAGTCCATAGCCAGTTGGTAGCAGCAACAGTACCGAAGATAGGGATACTGCGGAGAGCCGGGAAAAAATACGTCGCAACAGTAAAAGCACCAGAGATACCGAAGCAAAGCAAAAGAAGGCGCATGCTAGATGCCCACTCGGAAATATCCTGTTGCTCAGGCTCGGCTACAGAAGAGTCCCGATTGATGTCCGGCTCGTCGTCTTCATATGGAACAAGACTGGCAAACTCCCCAGTCGATGCCGGGTCACAATCACTAGACTCAGAACCGGGCCTAGGGCTGTTGCTCGGTTGGCCATGTAGCACACCAATTAAAATAGCTGTGCTGAAGCCGCTCGGAAAACGCAGGCGTTCACGGATAATGACCTGGTGGCGGCTAGCGAAGAAGAAATAACTCAATGTCAGCGTACCGAACTAGCCTATGGCTCTGGATTGAGGGAGAAGAAAGAAGTGCAGTATTTAGGTAGGAGAAAATATGAGAAAGCCGGAAGATGGGAGAGAGTAAGGGACTGAAAAGGACATACAGAGGCACAGCAAACAGGACCCCAAAATAACACAGCCCAAGTGACCAACACACTAACTTGCCCAATCCCAGTGTAAGTGGGCCTTGCTCGTCTTCTGAAAGCAAAAAGTTCATAGCAGGTATCTATGCACGTACGTCAACAAGTGAGCCCAAACAGGTCTTACCGGAGATGGAAGACTAGACTTTGCTTCTTTCCACGCGCTTGTTTACAACGACATGAACGAGCGGGATGGATGAAAACATACCACGCCAACAAACCCACAGCCTAGTGGCATCAAGGCCATGCTCCCAGCCACAGTTTGCACCAGCACGTTCTCAACTGGCGTGAACGGGAACTTGAGATGCGGAGCAAGAATCCGGAACACCCCAAAGCCCATCAGACTGGCTGGGAGAGTCATCGGACTAACCCTGTATCAGCAATAAGGGTTATTATACGTTAGCAAGATAAAAACATCAACCTGTTACCATAGGGGCTTAGTCAAACTTGCCATCCCGTTTGCAATCCAAAGTACATGTTTGAGAAGCAAACAACAAGTCCAACCAGAAGCCCAACCATCACGCCACGAAGCGTGAAACTCTCGCCGGAAGGAGCCCGCCGTCGTCGTCGCCGTTGCTGAGTCGCGTGTATAGGCTGAGAACCGGCCACGGTACCATCAGAAGAGATGTCGACATCAGCCCTGCGACTGACATTATCGCTCAGCTCAGACATTTACAAAGAGACCAATGCAACGCAGAATTCGGTGGAATGCTTTGATCTTGAGGGGGGAAGGACCGAAAAGTAGCTGCCGCTGTTATTTTTTTGGCAAAGTATTAAGAAAAGAAAATAACGAAGGGAGGAAATCTCAACGACTCTCCCTATTGTTTTTATTACCTTATTTCAGCCAATCAGCATTTTAGACACGAATTGAAAGGCCGACAATAAAGACTGATAGATAATGAGCTTTCAAACGACGTGATCAAGAAGATAAATAAATAAAATATTGCTATATATTTAATTGGGTGAAAATAGAGAGAGAAACAGCTAGCCGAAACTTGAGATGCAAACCTTAGTCAGTGGGAGGATCATACGAACTAGCAAACAGCAGGTACCTACCTCCTTCCACTCAAAGCCAGGCCGCTAAAAGCCAACCCTAAATATATATAAATCCACACCGCGCACTTGATGATGTCATTGAGGCTATTACAAAAACTATGATGTTGGTACAGCACATACGGAAAGTACTTCTCTGCTTTCAATATTTCTTCCCTTTTTTTTTCTATAAACCCCATGTTCTCCCATGTTCTCAAGCCCTTGCTACCACAACTATCTAGAATCCAAAACTATCCAGTAGCGAATTAGCATCTGGCTCATAAAACGTCGTCGGTGCTGGCTTGGCTGCTTTGACCTTCTCTGATACCGGCCCAGCTGAATGGCCAGAAACACTCGCGTTTTTATGCAATTGGCCTCCAAGTCGCAACTCTTCCATTGGGATATCCGTAACCACTAACGATCTCCGGCGCTGGTTCACAAGGCTAAGTGGGTCGACATCGGCAATGGAACTACGTTTCATCTGCGGATGTGATAGTTGCGAGAATTCCCAGTTACGCACCAGCCCGAGACCCAAGAGATCGCACCCCATCCGGTCATAAAGCTTTGCGCTATGCAGTACAAAGTCCCACTCCGCACGCGGAGTAATTTTGGCCGCACCACGAAGTGTTTGGAGCGTCTTTTGTTTTAGTTGTGCGTACAAAACAACCAACGCTGGGTCGTCGGTAAGAAACATGCGTGATTTGATGTCGGGCAAGCACGGAGTTTCCACAAGAGTGTACACGGGGTTCTAAACAGTAATCAAATATTAGATGTCCGGTTCGTTGAAACGTAGTCACTTTGCCGTGCTTAAAGGGGACACCAAGCAACTTACAATAAGAGTTTGCACGGCCATATCCCTTCGTTGCAGCATCCAAAAGGCCCATGATGCAAGCCATCTATTCCCATCTTCGGCAGCCAGCGGCAGCACTTGCTCTTCTAGAAGCTTCTTGAGCACTGGCCCGTTGTCTCCTTCATATACACGGGTGATAGCAATTGCTAGTTGTAAGTCCTTAAGCTGCTTCAGGCAGACACTAACAGCATCCTGAAGACAGTCGCCGAGAAGAAACCAAGCGGCAGCATAGCCTTAACATACGTTAGTGGATAGATCTTCCTAATAACCTTTCAAGGCCCTCCATCACTTACGAAATCGACGCTTGCTTAGCAAGGCGTAGGCGTTTTTCATGGCTACGGTGCGCCACTTTGGCTCGTCAAAGTTGTTTGCCAGAATCTTCTGCGTGGGTGCCTGCTCCTTGATTCCTGAAGCTACTCTCCATAGGCCCTGGAGAATTGTCTTGCGCTTAAGCGCTAAGTAGAAAAGACTGCAGTCGATGGGGCTCCTGTCTTCGTTTTTAGTGTACTCATTGCGAGCAACTTGCTCAAACCGCTTTCTCTATAGTAAGTGTTAGTAGGCAAGAGAATTGAACAAAAGGACGCGGGGAAAAAGGAAAAACTAACCACTGCTGCCTCATCAGACAGCCACATAAACACCCCAATCTCTCGTGCATCTTCCCATATCATCTTCCCATGGTATTGCCGATCAACGAAGTCCCCCAAGACGTCCTGACTTGTCGAGTGAAATGCCCAGTTAATCTCTCTCCATGACATGTGCATTTCATTCATACGGCCCCTCCGCAGCACATGCTGCCTAAAGAAGAGCATGAAACGCGCACCATTCTCATCTAGAGACCTCCTCTGCTTCTCTACCATCCCACAGCACTCGACAATGTCTGCCAGTTGAATCTGCTCATGGCCGGAAAGCTGGCCCAGCTTGACAACTGTGAGCTTTTCGTTGATGGCTAGCGCAATTTCATCAGAGAACGCCTCCTCGTGGTCATCGTGTATATTATGCGAGGAAAATCCGCCAATATCGTCAACGTCCAATCGCATGCTCTGAGGTTTCTATAGTTGGAAAATGAAAGGTTAGCATGGCCAAACTTGACATACGGTACAGCTGGTCCAGAGCCACTAGCGGGCCGAGTCGACCTACATTAGTCAAATAAAATTCCTCCATTGGAATACCCAAATAGTTATCCACCTCCTCTCCCTCAACATGATACTTGAGCGTCTGGTACAAAGCCACGAGAATTCTATGCACTATTGCCGTCTTTCCAGCCAATATGCACTGACTAAGAAACTGCGGATGAAAGACTGGAAGTGGGCCACTCAGCCGCTGGACTACCTCGAACAAGTCCCATGTGCCAGATTTACGTTTTGGCAACTTAAGATCATTGACCAAAGACTCGGACAGCTCAATTCTGCGGTCATACGTGAACAATTGATTGCCCGCACCCACCACCAAATGGCCATCACCTAGCCACGCAGAGTCTCCTACAGGATGTGGAGAGAGATCGCGGATGTTAATTTCTCGGATGGGTGCCCAGGCGGGTCCCTTGTTAAGATAGTCGAAGCGCATCTGCGAGAGAAGCACTACGCGATATTGGTAACCGACAGCTAGGATCGACTGCTTGTCAGGTGTTGACGTCCAATCGAGATCGCGAATTGCATCGCCAGTTTCCAGTCCTGCATTGTATTCTAAACGCCCACTCCCAATGTCCCAAATGGTCAACTGTGTGCGTGAGCTATTCGCAAGAGCTGCTTTCTTCAGAGTGCTGCCGCTGACCAATGCAGGGCTCTCAATGCCGGTCTCAGTGTGCGACGTGGCTAGCCAGCCAACAGTGTCCTTGTAAGGATCTAGTCGGCCCGTCCAGAACGTAACCCGGCCTGAGCTAGTATACGAGATGGCGACATCCCGAGCAAAGACGTCAAGGAAGCCAAAGCTTGAATGGCTTTCCCCCGCTGGATCTACCGGCACCACATACGAAAGCCCTTCAGCGTCCTCACCCTCTACATCAAAGGAACAAAAGTCTCTAATGGAGCCTTGATCAGCATCGCCACCACGGCTGCTGGCAAGGATTTCGTTGTAGTGAGGAAAGGAAACCTCCCATACAATGCCCTTGCGCTCCGAAGTAATCGTAGCAATGTGCGCAACAGTGCAGTTCTTGATGTCCCGGCGAGGAAGAATAACTAAACACAGAGGCCTACCACTCATCTCCATCTTTCGGCTAGCCATAAGCCTTGCTTCTTTATGCCGGCAATCCCACAGAGAAACTGCGCCTCCTCTTAACAACACCACAAATCGACCTTTTCTGAGAACGCATATTCGTTGGATAGCACCAGACCCGGGTATGAAAGATTGGCGAAGAAGGGGGGTTTGGTCCTTTTTATACCCGTGGTGCCATACAAAGCTCTCGCCTTCGTTAGTACGCGATACAATCGCCCGGCCGCTGTAATTTCGCACAATTTTTGTAATCGACATGGTGTGACCGTCCCATGTGGCCTTTGGTGTGAGTCTTCCAAGCTTTTGACTGCCATATGGTCTCGAGTCCAAGAGCCTGGTAAGCAAAGCCTCATACACATCTATCCTCCCATCCATATAATGGAAAAATATCTTGTGAATGCCTGACCTACGGTCGCAATAGTTTGATATACACACAAAGTCGGAGTTAATCCCGGGGAAAACCAGGTCCGTGGAGGCTACACTGGCAATATTAAAAATGGTTTGAATGCCGCGTGTTGCGTGATTGACGTTTTCCAGTGCCCAGACCGACATTGACCCTTCGCCATTAAAAACCAAGCATAGCTCAGGATTCTTGTTTGCGACCGCGATGAGATGCTCGACAGCTTGCGGAAGTTGTGTCGAGTCCTCGCCCTCCTTC
Organism: Ceratocystis harringtonii; assembly: GCA_002018265.1. Taxonomy (NCBI): domain Eukaryota; kingdom Fungi; phylum Ascomycota; class Sordariomycetes; order Microascales; family Ceratocystidaceae; genus Ceratocystis; species Ceratocystis harringtonii. Next base: position 7,083 of record MKGM01000261.1, on the reverse strand, counting down.
TGCAAAGCACGCTCAACGCTGGCCTTAACATCTCGTTCATCCATTATAAAGGCCCAGCGCATGCCTTCTGGTTTCTCCCGGTCGCACAGTCTGTGGTCCTCCACTGCCATGTCGAGATCCAGACTTCCCCATTTCTGGAGATGCTGCTGTGTCCCATCGGCCGGCAGCCAGACTCTGAGATGGTTGTCAAGACTAAATGTATACAGTGTGTTTTCGATAGTGGCTCCTGCGTGCACTGGCTTGCGCCATTGAAGTCGCGAGACTGGTTCTTGGTGCCTAACATATGTCATTTCAAAGCGCACGTCTTGCGAGCCGAAGGTTATACGGCGCCAGATTTTGACCAGCCCGTCAGAGTGGGCACATGAAGCAATGTACGCTGAATCGTATGAAAGCTGGGCTATATATACTGGACTTGGGAGAACCTTGTGCCATATTAGCTGAGGGTCTTGGTCGGTAGTATAGAGCGAGAGACTATGGCTGCCTATTAAAAGTTCATCGCGAGCTCCCCATGACAGCGTAGTCAGATCGGCAGGGTCACTAATAGGAATCGTAGACTCGAGTGTCCACTACAAGGTTTGAATTGCTTGCATTAGTGTATGAACGAAGCAAAGCTTTGGAAAGCTAGAAGCCGTGAGCTAGACTAGAAGCACAGCACGAGACACACCTTTGGTGGGAGAAATGGCTGGTTGTCTGGCACGTAGATGCGAGCTCTATATTTGGTGCACGTGGCAATCTTGCCCAAGATTTCGTCGAACGCAACAGCTTCGAGCTCAGAACCGTCATCATCGTAAATTGTTTGCAGTATATTTTGAGCGTCAGCCAAGATTGTAAAGGCATTGCCAGTGATGTAAACCTAAGCGAAAAGCGGATCATAGTCACAGAGTTAGTTAGGATAGTCACGTCTGGCAGCAAAGAGCAATGAGGGGGGAGCACACAGACTGCGGCCACCATAGTCGTCACTGGTGCCGCTTATATCAGACTTGGAGCTTCTTACTGTGATGTGTCTTGCGCCCCAAATGCCAATGGCCAGGGCTTGAAGTTTTGCGTTGGGTTTCCCGGGTAATACCGATTTCATGATAGAAAGTCAATTATATAAGGCGGGATTAGAAAGAGGCAACTAAGAAGCAAAATTCGAGCCCTCAAACAAGCTAAACTACCAAAGAAGAACAGAAAGCAAGAAGACAGTAAACACCAGCTAGCAGAAGAGAAGCAAGTTCGATTAATGCGCTCGACCAGAAGCGCCAAGGGTGTGATGGATTGTATATACCGGGGTGACTATGCATTAAACGAGGCCAGGGGATCAAGTCTAGCTACATTCCTAATTTGGAACCTTAGGTACATCCTAAATGGCATCAAGTCACAATAAAATACATGTAGATTTAGACGCTTCATTAATTCACCAACACCACTTCGTCGTCTTTTATCACGCTAAGAATAACACGTGTTGTAGTGATTCAGGGCTTTAACACCAAGGAGGCAAAACAAAACAGGAGAATGCCGCTCAAAAACAAGAAATAAAATGAATGGAAAAACCCCCCAATGAGCTCCGATGACGAACAACACAAATACCCAAGGCATAACCACATAACCAAGGCCGCGGCACTAGGCCCTCTAAACTCTGCCAAAAAAGCAACCTTGTTCCCAAAAAGAAAAAATAAATAAGAACGTAACAGCAAACTACCAACGCCATAGCCCAACAGTAAAGCAGAAACAAAAGGTTGTATATACGTAAACATAATCAAGATCACGTACCATCTTCCTCCAGCGGCTCTTCATCCAGGTCATCCAGCGCCCGTGTGGGCCTCCGGGACTGAAACAATGCTATACGAAGCGGGTGGTTTTGTACTGGCAAGAGCCCAGCGGACTGTGTATATAGGGCTGGTCCTGTGGCGCGGGGTTCTTGTTCTCCCTGTCCTCCGCCATGGTATATGGCACGAAGCTCCCGTTCGTACGGCGTAGAAAGTGCCATTGGCGGTGTTGTAGAAGATAAAGCAGCTACAGAGCGTGCCAGTCCCGTGCGTCGCGTGGGGGTATTTGCCATGATTTCATGAAGGTCGGACATCGGCCGTGATGCGGCATGCGAAGCGACGGGCTGCGATCGAGTGCTAAACCGGGCTATACTATTCGGCGCGGTTGAGGACATTGGCTGTGGTGCCGGAGTGTGAGCCCAAAGATGCTGTTCGTTCGTGGCAAACGACGATGCAATATTTTTGTTTGCTGCCTCAAGCCATGCCAAGAACTCCTGGTGAACCAACTTGGAAATGCGCCTCTTCTCACGACGAGGCGCATTTGCCTGTTTTTCCTCAACGGCTTCCATAGCGAGTTCCCAATACTCCCAGGACTCATTGACTACCTGATGCGCCCATAAGGCCCATGACGTGGAGTCGTTGTTATTTCTAACATCGGCTTGATCTAGCCACAGGCTTAAGACAGAAGAAAGCATCTTCTCGGCACCATCAACCTCGACCGACTCCTCTATCTCACCCAGCCAGAAACATGCTGACAGCCAGGTTTCCAGGGAACGTGAGACCAAGCATCGGTTATGCCTGCGCTGGGCAACTTTACAGCGGTGAGTCTGTGCATTCCCTCGCTGACTACTCTCGGCCCATAACTTCCAACACCGCTGGACAAGACGTTCTTTCTGCAGTGCTCTACCTTTAGTGAAAGCTGCAGCAAGACGTTCTTTGCGTACTTCTTTTGACCGCTCGACCCATGGCAAAAAGTAGCGGGAGGTAGTAAGAAAATACTCTCCCCGGTTAGACCACCGCCTCATCTCAGGCTGGCAGCCGGATGCGTGTTTCCACTCTAGCAGGCATTCCGATACTGTGTCGATGGCTTCGCGTCTAACAACGCGGGCTTCCGTACACGACAGTGTACAAGAAATAACAGCCCAGTTATGTAGATAACTCTCGAGAACGGCATGACTGGCTTGGCGAGCAGCCTTGGTCGTGCTGGACTCGGAATTCATATCCGAGAGAATTTTTGTGTAGGTAAGCAAGGAAGAAAACAAGGCTTCCTTGAGATTTTGATCTTGTCTGCGCTGGAACACAGTCATGCGTTGCAGCAGATTCCAATCTCGAAAGGCTACACTACGCAATCTGTTGCTGCTGTTATTCTGCATCCAACAACATTTCGCTTCAAGATTCCAATCACGAAGAGCATCCATGGTTAGCTTTCCATCATACAGCCGTTGCAAGTCAACGTCGACGTCGATGGTTCCCCAAATCCTAAAGAGACCCGAAGCTTGGTGATAGGCCATAAGATGAGAACCGCGGTTCCATTGCTTTAGTCTAAGATCAGACCACCCATGCCACACAGACATCACGTTGCGGGAAATGGCGATCTGATACTTGTTCTCAAGGCGACTTGCATTATCCATCTTAGACTCGGTAACTTGAAGCCATTGGCTCATAACGCGGCAGCGGATGTTGCAATTCCGGTGCTCTTCGGCTAGGCGTTCTCTACACTCGCGCTTCCACTCCCGCAAAGTCATATTGGCTACTCTACTTGAGCACAATACGTCGGCCTTGTGCTCTTTTCGCGCGGTTCCATGGGAAATTTCGGCCCACCGTTTGAAATTAATAGTCAAAATAAAGCGACGTGACATTGCCAGATAGCCCAGAGTAAGCTTTTTCCAGCTATCAAAATGCCGCTTGCGCAAGATGTGACGCCTAGCAACAGCAATGCGCTCTGCCTCGACTTTTGAGTAGGCCAGCCAGATAGCAAAATTGTTGGTTATTTGGTAAATCTGACCAGCCCGGGTAGCCACGCGCTCAATCTTAACGTACTCCTGTTGTTTCTGAGCAGCCTTAGCCTCCTGGATTCGTTGTTTCTTAAGAAAGAATGCTTGGTCCTGCCATTGCATTATCGTAATTTGCATGGTGCTCCGGCGCTGCTGCGTCATGGCCATAGCTTCGTAGTAATCTTCAGTAGCAGGCCATGATTTAGCCCTGTCGCGCCACCAACGAAAAAGTCGAGTCGCATTCGTTACCAGGTGGAAGTCATATGCGAGTTGAGAACGAGCTTCCATTTCGTCTATATTCGCGTCGAGTCGTCGGAGGACATGTGAAGGTTGCGTTGTTTGTGTGGGTGAAGAAGGTGCGGGTACCACCCGGGCCGCAACGCATTCAAATGCCGGATCACGTCCTATTGTAGTAGTTTTGGGGGGAGAATGGTGAATTATTCGCTGGGACGTCGGCGCATATTGTGTGGCGATAACAGGAGGGGCTTGCTGCACGTGGGAAGCTTTTGGTTCATTGGCATTATTGATATGCACAGGCACAGAAGGCTCATATGCATCGTCAACATTTCCATGTCCAGCTCTTTTATCCCCAACTTCTTGGTCTTCTTCGTCTTGTTCGTGTTTAGATTCTTGGGAATTTCCGCTGGTTTCATCAGCGTCATCGTTGTCAATCCCAAGATCGCGCATTTGTCGCCGAGCTTCCATCAGCCAAGTAGTAGTCCTGGGCATTTCGTAAGGAGGTCGGACGGCGGCATCACCCACAGGCTTCAGAGCAGCGAATTCTTGGGTTACATCAGGGGATGAATGCGATATTTCGGGTATTTGTGGCGAGGCAGTCGTCTGGGCCGTTCCATTTTCGTAGCTACTTTCCTCAGCTTGTATCTGGTGTGTTTGTTCCTCGGGGACTGTTGTAAGAGACTGGCGACGGGCGCGCATAGGATACTCGGTAGTAACGGCGCCAGTAACGTCGTCGAAAACTATCTGGATTCCCATGCGATCCAAGACAATCTCAAACTTTTTGATCAATGGCTCGTCACTCCTCTCGCCGCCAATGCGGAACAAAATTCGAGAGAAATGCTGGTCATCGTCGGGATCAATCCCATGGGCAGGAAGAATCTCGTCATATGCGCGGAAGAGTGCGCTTGTAGGAATACATTCTGAGGGTGGGAGAGTATCTAGGAGATACTGAGCAGCCTTGACGATTTCGTGAAGAATTTGGATATCTACGTAAACATATGGCTATGTAAGCAAGACCAGTCGCGCATTGGAAAGCCAAAATGGAGCGCGTAGAAGCGGTACACGATAACGCACCTGAGTTAGAGTAGTACTCGTCCGAACCAAGCGACGGTTTAGACATCGAGAGTTCATGCTGGAGAGGGGGTATGTTGTAGTGTTTGAGTGGTAAGGACGGCGTATAATTATGTATATGAGCGTTAAAGGTATTCTTGTCGTGGAGGCTGACGTGATTAAGCAGAGGCTGTGCCGACAAAGGTAGCGAGGACTGCATGAGAAGCCTGGCTGCCGACAGCGCATGCTAAGCAGCGCATGGCAGGCTCAAGCAAATGGAGATAGGTATAAGCAATTTGCCAGAGTCGCGATGGCAGAAGCGGCGGGGGGAGTCGAGACAGCAGATTTAGTCAAGAGGCGAAGAATATGGTAAAGCAGGGTAGGTAAAAGCAATAGCAAGAACAAGGCAGCAATGGAGATTAAAGACGGAGAATAGATGAAAAATCTTGCAAGTTCAAGACTGGCGATAACAGAAAATTGGTGGCCTTGGGCGCGCGACAGCGAATAGGCGAGGGGGGGAATGTTAATCACAAAGCAACAAAATAAATAGCTAGTTCTCAAGGGAGAAATGTAGGAGGGAGAGAAAGACGTGGGAAAAAAAAGAAAAGGAGAGAAAAGACCAAGACGGAGGAATACGCCGCCCAAGATTTTGATATTCGGGAAGAAAAAGTAGAGTGAATGCGAATATGGGTGGTCTCTATGGCTGCTATCCTGTTTCTGTCGCCATGTACCCCTTAGTATCTTTCTGTTGGTTAGTATCCAAGTTTCTAATATCCACCGTTGTCAGTACATACCAGTACAAATACACCCGAATGTCAAGTTTTGTCTTGTCAACTAAGCTTCTTGCCTCCCTATAGCTTCAGGAACGAAACCCAGGCTAGATTCTTTAAGTCGCGTCAAGTTCTATCAAGCATGCAAACACGACGCGTTGAGTGGGGCTATTTCAGCTCTGGCCAATGACAAGGGCCCATCTGTATTTCATACATATACTAGGCAAGCCACACGCCACAGTTGTAAAGTACCACTGGGGCCGGTCCATCCCCCGTCCTGCAACTGGCTTTGCCAAACACTTTCAGCTTGGCTTTTCTGGCCTATTGCCTAACCAATTGCCCCCCCCCCCATCATGTCTCTAGCTCCATCTTCAACTACTCGCCCAGTTCGGCGCATCGCCGCCGCAGCTACGCAATGCTCCACCGAAGTATATTAACTCACCGACTGTTCTTTTGCAAGTAACTTGGTGCTAACCACCTCAAAAGGCAACCATCTATGGAAAGTGTATAGTAGCAGATTATAACTCAATACACAAAAACAAATGCGCAGAAGAGTTTCTGCGACTCAAAAACTGCTTCGCGGTAAGAATACAGAGAGAGACAGTACTTCTTTTCTCGTTGTATCCTGCCCATTTACTGACGCTTCAACTCCTAGATTGCCATGAAGAGCAAGCCATAGGTTTGGCAGTTTCAGGGTTATTCGCAACAATAGGGTTATAGATAGAACTTGTCAGTTTCGTCCACACCGTAGCCTCGCCTCGGCGCTGGGTTTCCGTGCGAGCCAATGTGAAACTTGCCAAACTCCAAAGTCAGCTAGTCATTATAATGGCAGGTAAGCAGTATTCTACAATATTACTCGTCGTGAAATCCACTGTAGCCGTCTTTACAGGACCCAGGGTGGTCTAAAGAACCCTATGAAAGAGGACAGGACCACGAGCGGCTTTATGTGTTTCATTTTATGACCAAAACTTTGTAATATTTTGTAGTGGGGCAATTATCAGCTCAGCAACAACAACAACAACAAATAATAACAAATCTCCCTCTTTAGGCCTTAACTCAATCTTGGCACTCGCCAGCAGCTTTAAACCCTTCCCTTTTTCTTCTTTGGCTTAACTCCCATTTCTTCCTTTACCTTCAACTCCATGCCTGCCCCTGATTACGTTGCTTACATTGTTTCTACATACTCCTAAATCTCGACAGTCGGCGTTGCTCTAACTTTTCTCGCTATTATTCTTGCTCTTGGATTTTCTTACTGTCCTCGCCACGCTCGACCCCCGCCCACCC
>MKGM01000260.1:0-28530 GCA_002018265.1 Ceratocystis harringtonii | reverse complement strand
GGGGGGGCGCCTTTAGCATTTCAGTTCCTGGTCTTGTCTCGCTCCAAGCCATCAGTTGGGTCTGCTGGGGGCTCGAGGCTTCGCGGCTTGGCCTGGCTTCTTGGTCTGGCTGGTTTTCGTGGCCCGGGAGGCGATGACCATGATGATAAGATGGGGGCTGGCAGAAAACACATTCTTCTTTTCTGTCTCGTCCACTCTTTAGGCAAGGCCGTATAAAAGAGGCTGTTCTCCTTTTTTTTCCTCCGATCCGCATTGTTTCCAAGGCATGAATATAGATGGGATGCTATCTACTATTGAGTCAAGCTTGAAGAAATATGTGCTACTAGGGCAAGCTATAAGCTTACTTACAGAGCTAGCTTCTGCTTGGGACCGGAGATGGAGGTCTGGGTAGAGAAAAGAGAGGCTTGGGGGCTTTGAGATATTACCAAGCCCAACAACTCGTTGAAAAAGAGAGAAGGGACGAGAAAATATAAGCCTATGGGCAGACTCAAACTCGTTCATGGTCATCAGACCAAGCGAGGCCGGCTCTTTCATGCCAAAATTCCAAGGGCCAGCCCAGCACACACACGCACACACACTCTCTCTCTCTCTCTCTCATACACACACAATCTCTACCTCTGCTATTCTGACAAGAACTCAGGCGTTTGCTCCGAATTTTACGCTAGAGGAGTGTGACGGGGTACCCGCGAAAGATCTAGCCAGCCCATGGCGTGTTTTCTATCTACCCTTATTTCAAACTCCACAGACTGCCAAAACGCAGTAGCTACCAAAATCCTCCTCTGTGGCATGGCCGCCCGCAAAAAGCATATCATGTACACAGTGCATGATAGCCACAGCACAGTAGCACCCATCTATCAGCATGGCCATAGGAGGATTGCTTGCTACCTGCAGTGCTAGCATTAACATTGCCAGGTACGGCATCGCAGGCGAGGCAGCCATTCACTTGTAGAGGCCGGGAATCCGAGCATATTGCAGTTGCCTTGGCTGACGCCGACAAGCAAGCGCAACGGGGTGGATGGGCAAGTAGAGGGAAAGACATCACAAATCGCCAAATACACTGAGCCGAAAGAGCAGGAGATAGGGAGACCGGAAGGCTGGGCTGGGGCTGCCGCTATCTAAGCAGGCCATTAGCTTGGCCGGCCTAGCGTACTAGCCCATCGCCATAACATGCGGTGCAAGAAATAATAGGCTCTCTTGCACTTGCTTGGCTTGTGTTGGCTTCTTCCTTCGATCCTTACATCCTCCATTTCTCCACCCCCACCTTCTTTTGCAGCATGATTTTGAAGAAAAAATGCGCGAAGGACAAGGGGACGGTGCTCTTTTTTTTCTTTTTTTTTCCTATATACTAGACGAAAATATTCAAAGTGCTGGTTCTCTCTTAAGAGGAAACAATCTGCGTTATTCCCTTCCCTTCATATCTCCCACCTCCGCCCTTCTCTGCTTTCCTTTGCCCCACTACTCCCACCCGCAGTTCACGGTGTCTCTCTATATAGGCAGGCAGCTTGTGGTAGAAGAAGCGGCAAACTCTGCCAGAAACACATTTCATAGCCATCTGCTGTATACGGCGACAGCTAAATTCTCCGAATAGGTATTCCAGCCTGCAGAGACTGTGTCATATATAGTCTCATTCTCATAAGTCTGGTGCACAGGGAGAAAGCCCTCGGCAATCATGGGGTCATACGCCAACTTCGTGCCAGATCACAAGATGTTCATAGCGGAGGGGGAAGGAGGGCCTTGCGAGCCCTCTCTATTCTACTATTGACTCCTGAGTTGATTGGTCTGCCCTCCACCTGCAGCCTCGCCCCTTTTTCGTCTCAGGAAGGACAAGCCTGAACGGTGATGTATATTTCTCGTTTGGAAGCCCAGATGTTTCTATTCTACCTGGGGTCATTGGTGTCTAGCACCAAAGGCTACGCTACCTCTCCACAGGTACGGCGGGTTTGTACCTACAAACGTCCTACTTTGGTCGCTATCGCCATCCATTCGTCGCGCATGAAGATACAACGCTTTTCGTCTCACAGCTCCTTGCTTCTGACACTTTTCCACATGCTGTGTCTGGACAATAACAAAAAGGAAACAAAAAAACTAAAGTGCAAAAACGCAGTGAGGTAGAAAAGCAGTGAGGCGGGTTCACCGCTACAACCTTGCCCCATGCTAGGAGTCAAACATCCAAGAGACGAGAAAGCATACATCAAAGTCATTCATGACGTCGTTGACATACTAAGCCCAGAAGGGGGGGCGGATTTCCCTTGCCCAGCCATATCGATAAAAAAAAAAACAGCAACAAACATACGGGAGAGACTAACGAACAAGAGAACACTGGACCATCTCAACAGCATCAATCCTGGACTGGCATGGAAACAAACAGAAGCCTTTGTCCTTTGGCCACCAAAAGAAAAGAAAAAGAAAGCTGGCCCGAGCTTTTTACAGCCGAGACTTAACAGGGGAATCCAGGCTGACAATCCATGCAGGCAAAGAGACATCCAGCCACAGAACCACGCCACATATCTTCAGCAGCGCTGCTGGACAGTACCACATACCTTAGGCCCCCAGACTTGTCTTGCTACCCTGTAGCTTTGCTTCTCGCTGCCAGTACTAGAATGGCCACTGTAAACTAATCTTGCCACTTTGTTCTCACCACCCGAGAAACCGATGGCCACTTTTTATGACCTACTATCCTCCACCCTCTATGGTTGCCGCCGATGATTATAACGACTCCTGCTGTACCTGCGTGTCACCTGACCTATGTAGATTTCCTATCCTATCCCACTGCCAATTGTCTCCTATTGTTATCCTGAAAGGGCTCTACCTATATCCAAACCCCCCAGTGGATCCGGTTGTTTATCTAGAGCAGCCCCCCCTTTCCTCTACCACCTCTCTCCATAGTGCTCATGACAGCTTAACTTCGCGTATATCACTAACCACGCTCGCGTGACTTTGCCAAGCTTAGCTTGCTCGCAAAACCATTGCGCGTGGTCTCCTGCTTCTTCTCTTCCTTATATACTTATATGCACTCGACATGACCCCGTTTGTTTGTTTACAAACAGATGGTGAGTGCATTGTAGACATGACGACCATATGGGGGAAAAAGCTCAAGGCTGCCTGGGGACCCTGGCCAAATATACAAGGTCAAGGGCCGGGCGATGGGCAACATGAGACGCCGAGAAGAGGGGAGGGGGGCGGGGGGCCAGACTCACAAACCATGGCCCGTATGTGAAAGCTACCAGGTGACAACCCCAAGATTCTCCAAGCTGCGGGATATCACGAAACGCCCCCGCTTTTGAATGCTCCCCTACAGACGTCACATTCATATTTCCCCCTTCCCGGACTCCGAGCTGATCCAGGCTTGGCTTGACTCTATGTTTCTTTCTGGTTGTCGACTCCATGAGGTTCGCCTGAGATGGGTTTTGACCCCATGGCCAAGCACAAATGAATGCAGATAAATGCCTCTCGGAGCCAACCCAAACACTATCGCCTTTTCATGATACTAACCGAATAACTCCTATCCCAGTAGACGAGAAGGGGTAGACTACCACATTCCACTAGTAGCCTATCCAATCATCTATCCATCTATTCAGTAGCCTGACTGACAGTCTAACTAGACGAACTTGGCGTGACAATGGGCTTCTTAGCGCCTGTTGTCCCTCCTCCATCCATTCGCCTTGTATATCACCCTGTTTCCACCCTTCCCCGCACCTGACGAGCGGACACTTGAGGGCGGTGCTAATCAATGCTCCAATGAAGAAGCGAGAAAACGCATTCTCAGGTGTCTCTTCCTGTCGGCTATTTATCTCGGCTGTTTTGTTTCTCTTTGTAGCTACACACGTTCTGTCACATTACGCCGCATGGGGAGCTGAAGAATAGCTTCGAGGAGTGCCAATGCAAGCCTTTCATTTTTCTACCAGTAAAAAGCATTGGCGAGGGTCAGGGGGAGAGGGAGGGAGGGAGAGAGGGAGATAGAGGGGCATGAAGGGGGAGGGAGGAAGAGGAGAGGAGAGACAGAGCAGGCCCTAGTTTTCTAACAGCATGATACAAGGCCCCTTAGTTGGAGAGACGGCCTTCCACCAGCGGGCCGAAACGGGTATGTCCATTTCTATGCCAGCAAGGGAAGCATTGTAAGGGCCGATTTCAGCAGCAGCTTCGTATGCTACCACACAGCACCCGGAAACGATACGCAGCCTACCCGTATATAATCTCAGAACAGGCATTACAATGGCAGCTTCCTTCCCGCTGAGTATTCGCAACTCACCTTTCATTGGTAGAGACGAACGAGGCTGAAGAGCCACAGCCACAGCGGCAAATCAAGGGGGATGGCAGGCATTAGTAACAGGAAACTTCAAGTACAAGAGAACACGAGACAAGAAAATAAAAAAATAAAAAAATAAAAAAGAAGTCAGGTGAGTAGATATCGTAGTCATATTGGAGCCCTAGTATCAAAAAAGAAAAATAGTACAGTTGTTTCATTCATCATCTGACCGAGACGCTTTCCATCCGCACTTTCAGCGCAATAGAGCAGGCTCGCGGTCGCGGGCTCTTCGCCCAAGGCAGCAGGGAAGACTCTTCAGTCTCCCCCGTTTCTTGTAGTTAGTTTCCCGCATAAGATCGGATACACCCATAATTTGTCACTCCAGCGCTAGTTAGCACTTGGCAGGGTGGTGTTTTGCTACCCTACTTTGTGTGGTCAAGAACTGGGAACTGGTTGCCTGTGTTTAATTGGTCTTTAGCAAGCAGCCAGGTATCCAATGCCGTATAAGGGTTAGTTAGGGTATGCGCAACCCTGCATGAAATAGAAGCCCATAGAAGCCCATAGTCCAGGTGGAGGTGAAAAAAAGTTCTAACAGCGGGGCCAGCTTTCAAGAAACGCCAAAAACCCTGAGTTGGAGGTCTTCACATCACATCACTAACGCATGTATGTAAGATTGTGGGGCTCAGGATGCACAATCTGCTGTACACTGTACACATAGCACCCAAAGTACACATGCAAACATGCAATCCATGTGGTATGGCAATCCGATTGTCGAGCTGTTGCTTCGTGTTTTCTAGGCAGGGCTTTCCAACCCTACGACGAACCGACTAAAAACAATCGATGGGCCAAACGGCGGTGAAGAAGCGCTGGGGCTAACCGATATAATGGCAGTTATACAACCTATACTCAGGGTAATAGAGCCTGCGATCGAGAGCAGAAGAAAAAGGCCCAGGCTCATACAGCCCGGACGGACTTTCTATATCCAACAGACAGGCTTTGTGGAAGCTGCGGGCTGCCCCAGCGTAGACAGAGCATGAAAAGATTCCGTGCAAATGCGCTTAGCTAACTACTACTATACGTGGACACCAAGCTGTAGGTAGGACCCCGCCGAGATTCTGGCTGCTTAAGTCAAGTAGAACATGTGCTACAATCTGGTGGTGTGTCTTATTAGTCACAACTGGTCGACTTTCGCTACAGGTCTGACCTGTGTCGGTCCAACCGTATGCCAGATAGGGGGCTGCGTCTCCACCCATAGCCATCGCTTGTGCGAGACAAAGACCGACCGAATGTCGGTGGGTTTGTTCCTCCTTTATTGATTCCCCTGTTTCGTCTTCAGTGTGTATGACAATATGGCAATGGTAAGTCACATCTCGCTCCCATGTGCTAGGCGGTTTTGCCCGCTCCAATCTATTATATTAAGCTGCTAAAATAGCACGCTGCTTGCTTAGATTGTTCCGAAAGAATGCGAAAGAGTGTGCATATGGATACCAAGCATGGAAAAGCATACCGCAGCTATGTCCTGTGCTTTGCTTTGCGCACACTCGAGAGATAGCTAGGCAAAAACAACGCTACAAGAACACATACTATATGTGCACGCACACGCACACGCACACGCACACACACGCACACACACACACACACACACACACACACACACACATATATGCAAGCCCGCACGAAGTAACGTGCCCTAATCGTGGGGGCAGCATCTGCATGCACGTACACATCACTTTGAAAAAAGAACTTGTGTAGTTGGGATAGACAGACACTTCAGCACTATACAGTACAGCACATAGACAGACACTTCAACACTACAGTACAGCACATGAAAACGCACCCGAAATCCTCACGCCATCGCGCCAGCAAATGCCAACAAAGTCATCTAAAAGTTACAGAGCGTCCTCTCTAGAGATTTCACAAATGCTTGCCCAATGTTTGTTCCCCCGGCCCTTTTCATCAGAGTTACACAGGAAATGGGGAACGCTCTGCACGGGGAAATGTGCCGGTCGAATTCCACGTCCAGACTTTTTATTCCTCTCTATAAAAATCAAGTTGGTGGTCCATGATTCTTTTCTCTGTTCTGCTTACAATTCTTAGAATCCCACACACATCATGTAAATACCCAGTAGCAGCTGCATTAGAAATGCGGCCAGGCTGACCCAACCTGAATGTATTGGCTGTTATCCACGGATAGAAATCACACTTAATTTTCTATAGGGCCTATTCTCATGACCTTGATATGCCCAACTATTACTACTGGCTCTTGCAAAAACCAACTACAACCTTCCCGAATGGCCCATCAGCTGCAAAATACGTAGCACCATTGAGGTCTCGAGTCTCCTCACGCCATAGACATTTAAACGAGGCGCCCATAGAAATAGGGCTGTAGCAAATATAAGGCGTGCTGGAGGGGCTGGCCCTCGCTGTTGTCTGTCGTGAAAATGAAACCATAGCCTGGCTATTTTGCAGCCACCATGCGATTCACCTACACTGTCTACCCCATAGTCGGGCATAAGGCATATGTCACTTGACAGCGTGCTGGATTTTGCATGACACGTTTGCGGTTCCTCTGCATGTGTAAATGGAGTGCAAAGGGATACCCCAAACTCATACATACAAGCCGCCCTGATATATATGTGTATAAGGTTCTATTTACTGTTGGCCAGGTCTTACGTGCTTTATAGCGACTATCGCAGCATATAAGCCTTCTGAAACTAAAGAAAATCTCCACGAAAAGAGAAAAGACTGCCTACCGATTTTCCTCTTTTTCTTCAGGTAACCTTCAACTAAGACGTTAGTAAAGCAGTGGCTGCATGCTAACACTGGTTTTAATCACCAGTGCAGCCAATTGCTATACATGTGAAAGCACCGCTCGAGTTTTTGTAAAACAAGCCTTGTTTTCCAGTAAGCCCCAACTGGCAATAAGGCATTGATGCTAACAGGCAAGATATGCAGTAGCGGCAAATGACAAAATCACCTAACCATGTACGCCGACTAATAGAGATACAGCAACGTTTATTTCTTGCCTAAGATTTAACAACTGTGCACTTGAGCAGACATATGCCTAGGCCACCAGATCAGCTGCTACTCTTAGCCCGATTGTCTATTTACGCTCACCTTGAGCAAATATATGCCGTGGTGGTTAGCTAATGAGCGCAACTAGCACAGCCTGTTCCGTCTCATGCCCTTCATATAAGATTCAAAGCCTAACAAGCCCCGTGTGCATATGAGGCCAGGGGCAAGATCCCCCATATCGTGAGTTTGCATGGCTGAAAAGCTCAGAGCGACCCAGTGTTGAACATGTGGCAGAACCAACATACGAAGGCCACCAATACCAGCACAAGTATTTATGCACAGTTCCGCAACATCATTTCCTTCCTGGTAGTATTCTTTCTGGATCCATGCGGGTGATCCCGACGAAAGCCTTGTAAACACATTGCTGAAATGCCATCCCAAATGACTTATTATGCAGTCCCCAGCTTGCCGCCTGTTGAAATGGGGCTTTGAGGATTCACTGACGGCTCCATGGATTAATCCACACACGGAAAGGCAACAAGCAAGCTAGCTGGCTGGCTGGCTACCTTGACCAAATAATGTTGAGTTGCATATCGTTATAGGTAGAAAGTAGCATACAGTGTGCAATATTCAACAACAGTGGCGATCTTCTCCAGCTTCATGTGGATCTAGTGATAGCCGAATACTTTCCAACCATCAGCTTAGGGGCTCATGACTCGCCACAGTGACAAGTATCTTTGCAGTATTTACCCAAACAATACGAGATTTACTTATCCGCTGGGGGTAGCGTTCTAAAGAAACACCACAACACGTTTACTATGGCATCTATAAGTCTAGCTATAAAATGAAGATATTGTTATGCTGCGAATCATTATTCTTTTCATGGTTTTCCACACAATGCACTTGCACTATCCCTGATCGAAACAAGGATGTGCTGGGCAAACAAAGCGCGCAGTGTATAGGGGTACCCGCAATCTGGGACACAAGGCTACGTTGGAAGAAGTGGCAACATCTTCACCATTTGCCGTACTGGAATGTTCATAGGTCCGATTCGCGTCGTATGCCTAGAAAGATGGCCATTCCTGGGCAGCCCCATATGCAGATCCAGTTTCAAGCCATTTGTGCGTCCAAGCCAGTTCCAGACTTACTCCAAGCCGTCATATACATGTTGCCATATCCTCAATCTTGAATTCACTGCTATTGGCTATAGCACTGTTTTCCATCTATCGATGACGTATGGCCAACATTCATCTTTTGACACGTCAGTACGTTGACACAAGCTAGGTAAGGCAGGCGGAAGCAAGAGTGACAGCACGATATGACGACATGGCAGGCACCGGCGCTATATGCGAAAGCTTGTAAGTGGAATATCAATTTACTAGATTGGGAGTATCCCAACCGGTAGCCGATGGACCGTGGTCAGTCCCAGAAAAATACGGGACCTCAAGCTGAAGCTTACCTGACCAGGGCCAATAATTCGGGGTTATTGCTCGGCGTCATATGTGCAATGATCCGATACTATTTCCAGTCGACGTATCTGTAAGCTTGCAATGTTTAGTCGAATGAAAGTTGAACAGTGTTTTACAGTATAATATTTTATGTGTGTGTAACGTCACGTTCATGTGTATCAAGACAGAGTCGAGTGATTTCACCCCCTCATTAGACTAGGTACTCTACTACAGACCATCATTGAGAGATTCTAGCGCATTGGATTCTCCATACTTAGACCTGCTGGCCCGAAGCCTGGCTTCTCCAGCTCAATCTTGAACAGGCCCCCAGTACCAAGTCAACCTACACGATAGTAGTTCTTTGTCTGGCTGGATTTGGCAGGTCATTGCATCTTTCGAATGCATGGCTAGCAATAGAAATATTAGTGCAATACCGGAGTTCATTTGCCAGTCTCAAAACATGCCCAGAGGCTATTGACTACAAATATATCTAGTGTGGCATCAAAATGACCCGATACTTATCTTACGTATTGGGTGCCATCAACATTTTGTTTTTTACAATCACCGAAGGTAGCTCTCACAGGCATCCTCTGCAAACCCACAATATCTCAGGAAGTTACAAGGACTTGAGAAAATCACTGGTTTTGATATCTCTTCCAAGCGCCAATGGAATACTCCATGCTTTTCTAAGTGCAACAACACGATTCCTAGCTTAGAAAGCACCTTTTTTCCCGCCTAGAGATCACAACCAATCTAGGCTGCGATCATCTTATATATCCTAAAAACACATAACTGGTAATTTCAAGTTGTAATTGTTTTTGTACCAACATCAGCTTACAGTCGCTTTTTGAGGCTGTAACGGCCTACTAGTAGGTCAGCAGTAGAAGACCCCTTGTTTATTCTTCCGCAGTTTACAGCTACTAGCTCGATAGACGGTGCTTAAAGTTAGAATACCGGCCACTCCAGCTGACAGAATACTTTTCTCGCACATTCTCAAATTGTTTACGTCATGATTGAGATACCCATTGATATCACTTTTACCCTATCAGACTACTATCCTGCATTTAAAGCGACTCTTGGTTTATACTGACACACTGCAACACATCTTGGAACGCTGGTTACACCCCTCCAAGCACTATCCCTATTATGTATTGGGGGTGACAAAGGGAGTGAAGAACTACCGTGGCGGTCTTTCTCTGCATGCTGTCAATACGGACTACACCTCCTTCCGTGGACTATTTTTCATTAAATACACACCATGCTTTCAAAGTTCTATACCGTAGTTCCCTTCTAATCTACCATTGTGTTAGTTATTAGGGAGATGAGGATGCTGTTACACAATACACTGCGTATTATTCTGTTGTAACCCTAACACAAATAAAGTGGCATTATTCGAGACATTAGCCTCTATGTTCCATCCTTTCGGGGGCTTTGCCAACATCGGTAGAAAGGCTGGCTGGTAATATCATTGATAGCGTTTGCATCCAATTCGCTCTACCAAGCATAGAGAAGGGCTGTCAACGATACACAAGTCTAGAGATGAAGAAAAGGGAACTAAGCAATTAGCACGGTTGCGTCCCCAGGTACACCCCTACTTTTCAGTTAGTAGGTTACCATTGAACAACAATCAAGAGAGAGCAAGATTATTGGATATGCGATTAGTTTCACGCGAATTTCGGTTGTGCCATGTTGCAAGGCTGCACATTAAATAGATAGGTACATCGTAAGATGGCAAAGGGGGAGGAGGCAAAGATATCCTTGGACCTAAATGTTGATAGAGGGACTGACTGGTTTGGTCCCAGACTCTCTTACTCTCATTTTTGCGGCTCCATATGCAAAATAAACACTCGCGCACAAAGCAAAGTGCTTATTGGAAAGACAGCCCCAGCATCCCAGCACCAGGAGCATTATATGCACTTCTGGCTAGAGTTGGAATAGAAGCCCCTGTCTAGCCTGTTGATAAAATTCGTGACGGGGCAAAAATAAAGCCAGAGGAGGACCCCGTTGGTGATCAAACCCCTCCCCTTTAAGAGGGCCTTTAAGGCCACTCCAGGGAAACAAACAAAAAAGAAAGAAAGTGACCGGGGACTTTGACTCGAGCCTAGCAACGAACTTGACGAATAGCCGGGGTTGGCTTTAGACGAAGGGAATTTCACTTTCGTTTGCAAAGAGCCACCGCCTCCAAAGTTTGATTGATTTGGCTTAGGACTCGGTAAGCACCAATAACAACATAATGCTAATCATCATCCAAGTCGAGGATAAAGGAGAGAAGAGACCCTTTTGGCTTTCTGGTGACGAGATGACATGCGGATAGTCAGGTTTGAACTAGGGTTATTTAACTTCATCTGGAGAGGGAGAGGGATTGGAGATTGATTTTCCTTTGGTGTGAGTGGATTCGTACAAGACATGTTGTAGACAAGACGTCACATAGCCAGAGGTGTTTATTTGATTGGATTGGACGGAGAATCACTCCCAGCATTAATGTTAGGGGAAAGAAGGTGTCAGCAGACAGTAGTAACGTTTTGTTTAGGCGGACTGTAATGTAAATGCATGGGTAAATAAACTACTCCTGCAGGGGACGCGATCTAGTTCGTGAATGGCGAAGGGGCAAGAGATGGGAGGCCAGGAGCAATACAGAGCAACGCCAGTGTGTTTGCAAGTCATGATGTTTAAAGCGAGAAATGCAATGAAATGACCCTGATATTAAGATGCAAACTTAAGAGGTCTAAATTTGAAAAGATGCTCGAACAAGAGAGTAGGCTCTTGCTTACGAGGCTGCATAACCTACCTGCAAGGGCAGGAATATAGGAGTATGGGGAGGGTCATGGAATCGGGAACATGGGTATTATGGGGGAGAGTAAAGTGAGAGGCTCCAATAACAATGCGACTCTGTTATTAGTTTGATAGCACATCTTGGCTTCGGTGTCTGCTTTTCCTGCCTTGGACATGATTGACAAATGGGTTGTCCTAGAAAACTGATAGCGCGCTTTATGGACGAAGCAGTTCAAGCAGATAAGATGCGGGAGTTTCTTTTTTTCTTTTTTCTTTTTCGTTCCACTTTCTTCACGAATGTATGGACGACAAACGCAGGCTTGGCCTAAATGACAAGGGGCACAAGTCCCTGTGCTCTTTCATAGAAACTGGACGGAAAAGTACTTGTTGCTCGTCTTTTTCTCCTTATTTGCGCCGTTATGCCAGCCCCCTGGGTAATCCTGGCTTCGGTGCCAGAACAAAGTTTGTCAACAAGCCTTTCAGGAAAAAAAAGGGCGCTGGAGCGTGGAAGAATCATTGAGCGAGAGAAAGCTGCGATAAGAGACATTTAGATGAAGACAAACACACAGCTTGGGTGTCTTAGGTTTTCATTCGCTCTTAGAGCTTTGGTTAAAGGTGGCTTCTAGGCTTGCCACAAGAGCATGAGGGCAAGGAAGTGAAGAGAGGGGTAGGGGATAGACGAATGGAGTTGATGAGAGGCAAAAATAAATGGCGGATATTAGATGAGAGGGCTTGGTTTAATGTGCGTGTTAAAACAAGGACAACCACGACGTGCATGTATTACTTCATCTGAACTTGGCTGAAAGCTGACGAATCGTGGCGAGAGGATGGTAAAAGAAGGATGGGATAACCTGAGCGAGGGCCATATTCTGTCTGCCTTTGGACCTGACTTGAACGGGCTAGTTTACAGCGGCCAAGCTTCCGGTAGTAAAAAAAGGCCCAGATTGATGGTTATGGGGATTGTCAAGAAGAGATATTCGGAAGTTGTGACAAGGGGCTTGCCTGTAGCAAGGTAATGAGCTGGGATAAAGGGGATTGTTCTTTTTCGAAGCTCTTGTTGTTGCTTGGGATATGATGGCCGATGCCCGTTGGCTTGTCTTGAGCGCCCTTGAACGTGAGGGAAAACGAAGGACGGCAGATTATGCAAGGTGCACTAGGAAATAATGCTTGAACAGGCCCTTATAATCTCTCTGAACTGTATCAAACCAGAAGTAAACAAAGTCAATGGCAGCTTGGGTGACAGTAGTGTGTTTCAAAAGACCAGAATAATGTTAATAATGTGATGACGGGCAGACAGACTAGAGAAAAGAACAATAACTTTCATTTGACGTGAGACTTGTCGATCTGTCAAAAAGGAAGGCTAGCTAGACAGGAGATATCTAAAGCCCAAGGCTGAGAAAACTGGAATGACGAGGCTGAGGTGAGTAAGTTGTGTGGCTGGATGTTATTTGCATGTAGTAGTTTCCAAGTCACGATAAGAGGAGAGTACCTGAATATGGAAGCTGCTGGGGTACTTTTTCTCCTGCTTGCTAGCATAGTGGTACCTGCGCCTGAGGTAGATCTTCCTTTGCAAGAATGAATTAGAATGAACGGCTCTGAGCACTAGGCTGCTTCCTTGCTTGTACGTATGTTCTTGTGTGCATATAGGCAAAAACCATGTACCTCTACTCAGCACAGGTACCACATTTGTATGGCCGCATAAGTACCGCAACACAAAGCATTTGTGTCAGTCAGGCCTGGATCCTGCCAATTTTGGGACTTGTTCCTTATTTGGGTGGCTTTTTTTTTCTTCTTCCCTTTCTTCTTCTCTCTTTTTTATTTTTTTTATTTCTTGCTTGTATTCTGCTTGCAATATTTTTTTGTCTTTTGTCTTTTGTCCTTCTTGGATCTTCTTTTTCGCCCTTCTTTTGGATGTTGGACTTTGTTCCTCGCTTGTGCCTCCCCTGACAAGTTTTTATCTATTGATTACGTGCGGCGGCCTTTCTTCTTTCCTTCGTCTTTACTTCTGATTCCTCTTCTCTTTTCTTCTTCTCCTATCGTCTACTACCACGAGATACTCCCTTCCTCAGCTTGATTTGAACTTGGAAGCTCCTTTATTACTATTATCTACCAACCTACGGGTTTCATATCAATAGCTAAAGCAGAGCAAATCCCCTCAACTCTCCCAATGCTTAATTGAGACGCGTCGAGGAAGGACGCAGGGCTAATCCATTGATCAATATATCGTCACGAGAAACAGCACAACTTCTAGACAGACTGCGACTCCACGGCCTTCAGATTGACTTCCATTCAATACTCCTCATTCCTGAACCCCTTAACTCGTTATTTCTTCGTCTTAGTTATTGATAGAGACAGTTATTGGCTCAATATTGCCTACTGTATAAAGCTGTTTTTCCTTCTTTTTCCCATTCTTGGTTCCTCTTTTTGATACCTTTTTTTTTTTTTTCTTGTCCCGCATTCTCGGGCCAGTTTCTCTGGCCTTTCCTTCTCTTTCTACATATCAAAATTTAGCGATACGATAGTTGCTTGTCATTCGGCAAGCAAACACGCCGTTTGCAGTATTAACCTTATTCCTACAAACGGAGACGACAATCGTTCGACGGCAAACTGCATCTGTGCAGTGCCAAGAAATCGCACACGGCCCGACAAACCTCTCCTCATAGCTAGGAATCGAATCATCTAGCGTCGGTTAAAATACAGAGATCACCCAAAACCAACCTTTCGATAACTTGAGTGCTATTCGACGTACTATTCACTCTTTTTAGTCTCTGTCTACTACCTGGGCGACTAAAAGGAGCCTTTTCAGTTGCTAAGTGCACTGTGAAGAGCACCGCCTGCAGTCGCCCATATACCCCTAGAAAAACACTTCCCGCTCGACCTCGATCAATAGCGACGATAGGCGGCCTATCTATTTGCACATCATGGCCGCCGTCGCTAGTACCTCGCACACTACATCTACCCTGACACCACCGAGCAGCAGCCATGGCCCTCGTAACGACATGGATTCATGGGACTTAGCCCAGGTAGGACCAGCCGCAGTTTTCCGTTTATTGGAAAAGCATAGCCAGACTTAATGAGCAAAATTTGTAACTGACGTATGAGTAGGACGGTCCTGATAAGTTAGGTGCTGAGGATAGTCTAGTAGCTCCATATGCTGATGGCTACGAGGTGGCTGATGTCTCGGATGAGTTGATTGAAAAAAGAAAACCTTCATCCGTTAATACGGCCATACCCTATGATCGAGAGAATGGCCTTCGATCGCCTATCGCAGTTGAAGGTAGCTCGTTTGGTGAATCTCTCAGTAACCATCAATCTCATACCAGAGCACAAAGCCGTGCAAGCGAACGCCGATCCCGGGAAAAACAGACGGATCCTATTCCATCAAATAGCTTGCCAAATGGTGGCGATGCAGACAAGTGGATTCACCGCGACAAGCTTGCTAAAATCGAAAATGCCGAGCTGCAAGCTGCAGGAATTGTGCTACCAAAGCCTCGTGCAGCCAGTAGGAGACGAGATCGATCCGAGCATAGCCATTCAAGAGGTGATGACGTATCTCGAAAAAACTCGATGAGCATTGATTTGAGACCCATTGATATTCCCACTCCGGCGTGGGACCTCAGACTTCCAGAGGAGATAAGGGAAGAAACTCTGAATAGCTATTGGGAATCGCCATTGGTTAATGGGAAAGGCTCTCGTATCCCCCTTGCTAGAAGCAGCCCTGCCCCAATCCCAACAGACTTTATTGATAGGGACGCCCCAATCGGAAGGACAAAGTCGCACGATGCAGAAATCGACCCTCTGCGAAAATCACGATCTCGCAGCAATAGCGTTAAAACCTATGGCGAGTATTCTGCCTTCCAACAGGGCTCTGCCTCGGGAACACCAGCAAAGCGTGGCTCAGACACATCCTCCCGTAAAATATCTGCAACGCGTAAATCGTCGGTACCGCCAAGACGCAGTTCTTCTCGCCCCAAAACTCGGGCAGGAAAAGACAATGGCTCTGGTCGACCGGGCACTCGTTCCGGCGAGGTGACGCTCTCTGGAGGCTCTAATAAGCAGCCTGAAGGTGACCCCCCGTGGATGATTTCGGCTTACCAACCTGACCCTCGACTGCCTCCAGAAGAACAGCTACTACCAACTGTTGCTCGACGCCTGCAACAGGAAAAGTGGGAGAAGGAGGGAAAGTTTGGCACTGTTTACGACAAGGAATTCCGGCCACTTAATGATGAAAGCTTGTTAAAACCTCACGACCGGAATGGTGCCGCGACTGCCGCTCCTAACGAATCCAATAAAGAGCACGAAACAGACGGAAAATTTGAGGAATGGCCTCTTAAAACCTCTGATGTCCAACGGTTGCCTATCGTCCATACAAACTCGTACTCGACAATGCCAAAGATTGTGGACAAGCCTCCTAGCTCTCCAATCCCGAGCCCCCGCGGCAACAATGCGATGCCTTTTAGCAATTCCAGGCCAGAAACACTATCACAGATGACCAACGAACAGCCTATCTCGAAGGAGAACACAAACCCAAGCATGAATCACCATTATCAGCCCCAGAATCAAACGGGACATGCCCAGCACAAGCAAGAACAGCAGCAAGCTCAAGAGGAAAAGGAAAAAGAAAAGGATGCTGGATGTGGCTGCTGCATCGTCATGTAAACCGTTGACAGCAAACGGATGGTTACATGTTGCCATGAAGATAGAAACCTAGCAACAGCAACATCTTGATCTTCACTGAGAGTTTGCTTGAACTTGCTTGCCTTTGTCTTGGATATGATTCGACTTGGAGATTGGTTTAAGCCTCTCCCATTTGGATACGTTACCATCAATCAACATTGCACTGCCTTTTGTCTCATGGGACCATTTGTCCTACCAAGGTGATATCCTGATTTTCTTTTTTGTCTTTTTATTCTGTCTTGTCTGATTTAGCATTTTCCGCAAGCGAGCACCTTTACTTCTTCGTACCTATTATTCTTACCGCTCTCAATTTGCTTTGATGGCACACTCTTATTTCTTTTGTTTTGCAGTTTTATCTTTTTTTCTTTTTCGCTTGCAACGCACTACTTTCCTTCTTTGCTTTCTTAACTACTTGGCCCTGTTCATTTTTTATTCTATATTAACGACCGTTATGAAAACTCACTCTGTTTCCTCAGACCTACTCAGATAGTCGCGTGTTGATAGTGCCTGACTTGACTCAGTGTGCTATGTGCTAAGAGAAAGGGCTGTTTTGGTGAGTGAATTGCAACGTCCAAGAATTGGGCGTTGCTTTATTTGGTTGGAAATTGTGATTTTGAGAGTCCTAAACACATTCGATGCTGGCTGGGCTGACTGCCATCACATCTGCTGAGAACGTCGTCTGTATTGGTGATTTTTTGCGCTATCCCACATCAGTTGTCTTCTCCCTTTTCTTTATTTTTCAATCTTTTTTTTTTTTCAATTTCTTGAACTGTTCCTGCGTCTCGTCGCTTTTATTCCCCAATTTCTGTTGTTTTGGTCTTGCTTTTTTGTCTTAAAACTTTATCTTTATATTCATTCCAGATTTCACCTCCGTATGAACTTGGCCAATATTTCAACGTAGCATGAACATGGTTGCAAGGCTGTCCGACAAATAATGCTGAGTAAGCAAGGCTAGCCAATGGTTCCTAGAAGCTCGGAACCTTGAAGTCGTCTTAAGTTTAAGCCAAAGCTCGTGTTTGTGAGCTGGCATTAATACTTGAATTTGAATCTCTTTATACTCCCTTCGTGCACAGACCGTGGCTTAATGCATTACTCGTCCTAAACTGGCTGTGGTTGTGTGTCCATTCCTGGCCATTTTCTATTGTTTAGGGGCGTATGGCCTAGCATTTTTTGTCAACATAGTCGCCAAGATGTCAACTGAGCCCGGCTTTTATGATAAGGTGCACAGCAATAGTTATCTGATTTATTAAAATTTCCGTCTGATTTGTATCCTTTGCTTCTGATACTTCTCTTGGCTCCAACCAACTACCCTAACTACGAAATATTGCCAATATCACGATACTCTCGTGTCTATGACATGGTCGGCCTTCAGAACTCGCGCTGGGCTGGCACAGAACAGCTCCAGTCTGCCACAGTCACAGCTAAGGACAAGAAAATCATAATCCCCATAGGGGATGCCATGCCTTCGCCATTGCCGAACGTGCCTTGTGCTAATTCGGAGAATGCAGCCCCCGTTTACTCTACTATTAAGTTGTCATCATCCAAAGCAGTCGTGAAACCTGCATCCATGCCCCCTACGCTACTGAACTCTCGTTGGGCATCGGAGTCTGACCAGCTAATGCCAAAAAGCCAAGGCAAGCATGACTCTGTGCCTCCAGGCCTGGATTCGGTGCCTCTGCGCTCTGAGACAACTCAAAGTGCCCTTAGTGCGCCTGATTTAGAGCCCATGCGACGCTGCCACTCAGAAAACGCTTCGGACACTAAAGAAGCGCTCAAGTCTTCTACATCACTAGCTAGTCGAAAAGTACTAGTGACCCACGCGCCTTCCCGGCGCGCCTCTCCCATCAAAAGCAGTAGCGTGCCACCTCCGACTAAAAGCAGTAGCGTGCCACCTCCGACTAAAATCCGCAGCCGGCCGGTCTCCCCGCGCAAAGGCAAGGTAAAGCTGGGAGGCTCATCGGCAATCCATCCTGCTACTACCACGCCTGCAACAACTCCAAAGGCATCAACAGCGCGTGAAAACTTGCAGAGATTTCTGCGCATTGTGGCACGGTTGAAATGGAAGCACCCGTACCTCCAACAGGCCTATAAGCAGGCTATGGACGCCCTTCACAAAGAGCAGGAACAGGCTGCTGCATCTAAGAAGGACGGTAAAACAGAAGCAGAGTCCGTGTCTGTGGGTGGAGCAACAAATTGGGCCGATATGGTCGAAGAAGAGGAAGACGAGGATTTTGGTGCTCAGCAGCACGCGGCCGGCCAAGACCACCATTGTACCAAGGTTGTCGAGCCGCACCCGGGGGACATGTTCAAGCTGGACTTTTTCGAGTACTACATGCTTTTGGAACGTGCCGTTGTGCATATCTTATCTGTGTTTAACGAGAGCATTCACCGTTCTGCTGGCACTGGTTCTTTGTCTTCCCCGTCCAATAATTCTGCTCCTACCCCAGGACTTACCTCTTCTACATCACCGCCACCAACCTCCGGGACGAGCACCGGCCTTGCTTCAAGTCGTCACGCAGGGATCTTCAATTCCCATTCGTTCCACCAGGACGTGCTCTCTTCGCTAGCCGCATCGCCAAGCCTGGCAGGGCTGCTTTGCGACTCCGGGGGGACAGATGCGCTGGTTGCTTTTAAACTAGCCAAGACGCTGCGCAATCGCTGGAAGTTTGCTGATATCAAAGACCAGTCACGCGGCAGGACCAAGGGCATTGGCGATTTGGCAAGCGTTGACTTCGATATCATGCTCAACACCATCTTCGCCTTTTTCGATCGCGTGTACGACCTTGTCCTGGAACGCAACCGCCAGGACGCTACAAAGCGGTTGGAAAACGAAGCAATGGGCAGCAAGACTATAGCTAGTGACGACTGCGATATGCTGATGGATTTGGACTTGGATGATCCCGTCAACCAGGAAGGTATGGAGGCCTGGCGCTTCTTGGATTCTGCTATGGATTGGGAGGCAATCTAGTTTTGCCCGATGACGACGCAGTGGGGGAGGGGGGGAGGGGTAGGATAGGGCATGTATTCAGCCTTTTTGGGGTATTGATATTGATACACTGTACACTGTTTAAAGGTTATACTATATACTAAGACTTACGGGTATGCATAAACACATAAAAAAAATAAGACTAGTCGTGAAGACCACCTGAATTAATCAAACAAAAGCAAAAGCAAAAGCAGACATAATAAAACAAACTGACTCTCAGGCATCCATTTATCGTATCTCCTTTTCTTTAGTTCTTTAGTTCTTTAGTTCTTTCTTTTTTTCTTTTTTTCGTTTTTTCGGAGAAAGAATAAAATACCACGAGCCGTGGCTCAATATCAAGGCAGTTGTTTTTCGGAGCTGCCAAGATGCACCACCTTCTGCGACGCAGACATGGCCTGCATTGGCGCACCCACTTCTCCCTCAGGCATGGGTGCTGCGGCTGCCGCGCCAGCATCAACGATGATTTGCTCGTCAATGCGTGCGGCTATATCATCGCCATTTTCCAGGCGTTT
The DNA here is from genome assembly GCA_002018265.1 of Ceratocystis harringtonii. NCBI lineage: Eukaryota > Fungi > Ascomycota > Sordariomycetes > Microascales > Ceratocystidaceae > Ceratocystis > Ceratocystis harringtonii. The sequence continues at coordinate 8,874 of MKGM01000260.1, read as the reverse complement.
GTACGTCGTGATGCGGCCATCATTGGTGTCCACATCGAAGATGCGAATGCGGCGATTGTACCCGCCGTAGCCGGCATAGCCACCAAATCCAACACCACCTCCATAGCACATCCAGAGCCGTGGCTTGTGGTGGTCGTCAGAGGAAAGGGCACAGTAGTCATTGACATGGTCACTGTGCAAGAATGCCATTATTTATTGTTAATGATACATGTCGCCTTGGAAAGAAAGAGGAGACGGAGAACAAAAGAAAGGGAAGTAACTTACTGGCCGCAACTAACCATCACTACGCCTTGCTCAATAAGGGCATCGTGGAACCCAGAATTGTAGTTAGGGGCAGTGACATATTCGCGCCACTCGCCCTTGACAGCTGACATATCCGAGACGATATACTCGGGGAAGGGAATATGGATAAAGGCCAGGTCCATATGTAGATGGGTGTACTGCTGGTGCTTGCTGCGCAGACCCTGTGCTGTTTTGCGAAACCATTCGACCTGAGCCGGCTTGATCCAGTCGTAGCCTGGGTAGTTCTTCCCATCAGGCGTATATGCATGCGAATCAATCATGTACAAAGTCAGCGCCGAATGGCCTGACGAGCCGCGGCCTTGTACTTCGACATAATAGTTTCCAACACCAGGGATATCTGCAGGGCCCGCGCGCGAAAGCGAGTACGGAAGAGACTCAATGATTGTCATCTGCGCTTGGCGCGACATTGTGCCCTCGTCATCGTGGTTACCGAAGATGCTTACGTAGGGAATCTTGCGCTTAATGAGCATGTGAGCATACTTGAAGATGGTGGTTTGCGCATCGGGCGTGGAGTCACCGTTAACCTGGTCACCACTAAGCACGACCAAATCCGGCTTTTCCTCATCCAAGATGCGCTCGACAAAGTCGACAGTACGCGGATCTGCCTCGCATTTTCCGCCGTTGTAAGAGTCGGGAACAGCATCGCGGCAGGCACCAATGCCCGTGCTCAGGTGCAAGTCGGCTAGCTGGACAATCTTGAAGCGCCCGTTGGGGTTGATTTGTAGAGCAGGTTTCTTTGGTTCCGTCTGTGGTCCGCGTCGTAGAGTGATGTGAGCCGAGGGCGTGTCACGGTTGGTTGATAGTAGCATGGGTGTGCCGGTGATTTCCCAGCCGTCACGAACCTCTGTCGCATCGTCACCAAAGAGAACATCAATACCAGTAATAGCTTTAGCTGAGTCAGCGACCTGGAGTCCGGGCTCGCGGCGTAGCCAGATACCGCCAGGTCTGGAGTCCCACTTGACGCCGTCCTTGGAGGGATCGATTCGCCCAACAGTCAAGTCAACAACAACTTTATCCGTAGTTGAGAGTTCTTCTTCCTTGACGCGACGCACATGAAGGTAGGCCTTGGATACCAGGGCTTTATCCAGGTACAGGTCCTTGTCGATGCGATGCCATTTTTTAGGATCAAGAGTGCATGAAGAAAAGACGTTGACACTGGAGCATGTGGCAATGGTGACATCGGTGACCACAAGGCCGTGGTGGTGCTGTGGCATGTAGGCATGGATTGAGGTGGGGAGGACTCGGAAGTTTCGGTCGAGAACGGTAAGGGTCACGAGAGCCGTAATACATGCGACGGTGAGCTGCACAGCTGTGCGGACCTAGGGGGATACACGAGCAAGAACATGTTAGAGCATGATAATGTGATGTAGCTACTAGGGGTGAGGGGTGAGGGGTGAGGGGTGAGGGGTGTATCGGAATATTGGGGTTGTCGGACTTACCAGTCGTCGAGCCATGGTGTAGGGATATAGGTGGCGTGGTGTGTGTGCGTGTGTGCGTGTGTGCGTGTGTGCGTGTGTGCGTGTGTGCGTGTGTATGTGTAGACGCCCGAGGTCCTTCCAATATGCCGACTCAAGCAAAAGGACGATTTGCCCGTTGGTATGGACCGTCGTAGCCAAGGATCCAGGCCGATGCAGACAAAAAGGATGGCTTGTGTGTCTGAGAACAGGTTGATTGGGGCGGAATATCTAGGACTTATCCCGCACGAGCTGTGGTGAATCTAAGAAGGCGTGAAAAAATCAAGAATTATAAGGTATGGCTGGATATTGTCAATCCACTGAGCTTGGGCTCCCTGTCCAGCTCAACAATGAGGAGATGCTAGGCTGTTCCTTGCGCTTCCAAAATTTCGAGCAGAGTTTATAGTGAACTACTGATCAAGTTATCGGGCTCGTGAAGCTTTGCATTATTGGCCTAATTCTAGAGCTGGACGCAATCTTGAAGAGTTTTCAGCTGCTAGGCAGAAGTTTAAGCTAGATAAGTGAAAGGGTGGTCTCGTGATTCAGGAAAAATGATGGTGGGAGATTGAAGACCTTCGCATCATGGCTTGGGTCAGGGAGGGAGGGCTCAAAAGGACACAACCCTAACGCCCGCAGAGCAGGACCAATAGGGGTTGAGTGCACGTGATGACGGCAACAGTCACGTGCATCGGTCACATAGCTGTCCCGCTTTTCAACGCCGAGACGGTACGGACCGCTAGTCGCTTTTTATCGTTTGCCCGGGATGCCCCACACTTACGGTCTATAAAGTCATTCAATTTAGGCTGAAGGTAGCTGCATTTGGAGATTATAATGCGCGCAGGGTTTTATTGGGCTGTTTGCCATGACGCGCAAATTTTGTTTCATGATCCCTGGATCTTATCTTCAAGCATAACTGTAACTCGTCTCGTTTTGGTAGTGAGCTTGCATTCATGGAGATGATTATTTATTTTCCGATTTCTCCGCTAATTACTATTGCATATTACTAAGACCTTTTTACGATGTTATTTTTTTCTTTTGCCGAGTGAAGCCAAGGTGTCATCCGCCGGCACTTCACCCTGCCTCCATCATCTCCAAATATCTGTGTTGTATACTCCAGCCTTGCTATAGTTGGTGATAAAAAGGGAAATGATCGACATTTAAAAGCGAGCAAATCATCGACTAGGAACTTTTCATGCGATATTGCGGGTGAATACATCCATACTGGTGATTTTCTCGCATATCGCTAGATCGTCGTTCATGCTATCTATACAATGCCAATATGGACCAGGTTCTTGCGATGAGCCGGTTGGTGCGGCTTGGTAATCAGCGCATGTTGTGCGGATTATGAAACATTGCCGGCTATGATATCGACAAGCTTCTAAGGAACAGGGTAGACCACAAGAAAGTTTCAAGCCATGATCGAATGTTGCGAGGTATATTAATATTGCCATGTGGCTGCTCTCTAAGGAATGCATTTGTATGATCATCGGAGCACAGATCGATTTCTCTTTCTTGTATCTGGTTTGTGTCTAGCAACTGGTCCCTCTTCCATACTCGTTTTTGCCTATAATTATTTTCTCCAATGCGTTTGCATGCAATTCTGGCTCTTGTGGCCTCCGTTGCCGCTGTAGACATCACGGTGTCTTCTGGCGGTGGAAACAAGACAAGCGGTCATCAATATGGTTTCCTCCATGAGGTAGGCTCGGGATTTTCTTAGTAGGCTGCTATGCTTGCTATGCGTGTTCTAACATTTGCTTTAGGATATCAACAACTCTGGTGATGGTGGCATTTATGCAGAACTGATCCGCAACCGTGCGTTCCAGTTTAGCGATGCCTTTCCTGTGTCTCTTGCTGGCTGGGAATCGGTAAACTCCCAGCTGTCTCTGCAGCAGGTGGAGCCCCCGCTATCTTCTGCCCTACCTACTTCAGTGCGAGTCACTCCGGCGAGCGGTGCGTTGACCGCTGGCTTGTCAAACGATGGCTACTGGGGCATGAGCGTCAAGAAGCAGAGATACATTGGGTCTTTTTGGGTGCATGGCGGATACAAGGGCTTTTTCAATGCTTCGTTCATCTCAGCCCTTGACGGAAAGCTGTTTGGCAGTGTTAGTATCGAGAGCAAATCTGTTGAGGGAAGTTGGACGGAACATGAAATCAACTTTGTACCGACTCTTGACGCACCCAACAGCAACAACACCTTTGTCATCACCTTTGAGACTGCTGTAAGTTCTTACAAACCATGAGACCAACTTTTATCCATGTACTAACCATGTCTTCTCACCATAGGGTCTGGCTGGCTCTGCACTAGACTTCAACCTTGTCAGCGTCTTCCCCCCTACTTACAAGAACCGACAGAACGGACTGCGCACCGACCTGGCCGAGGTTATAGCTGATATCAAGCCTGTACGTATGCTTTACTTATAGCGCATGTTCTCGCTTCTGACACTATCTATAGAAAATTTTCCGCTTCCCTGGCGGAAACATGCTTGAAGGCAACACTGTTGCTACTCGCTGGGACTGGAAACAGTCCCTGGGCCCCCTTAAGGACCGACCCGGCTTTCCTGGTGTCTGGGGGTATCAACAGACTAATGGCCTGGGTCTCCTCGAGTACCTCTACTGGGCCGAGGATATGGGAATGGAATCTAGTGAGTGTTCCTTTTTCTTCACGGCCCCAACAAGTTTTTAACCATGGCCTTGTGTTTAGTTCTTGCTGTGTGGGGCGGCCTTGCTCTAGACGGTACCAATATTGCCGAAGAAGATCTCCAGCCGTACATTGATGATGCTCTGGACGAAATTGAGTTTGTTGTTGGCCCTGAAACATCTACTTGGGGTGCTAAGCGTGCTGCTCTTGGCCGCAAGGAGCCTTTCAAGCTGAACTTTGTCGAGGTTGGCAATGAAGACTGGCTCGAGGGCGGTACAGCTGGCTGGGAAGCATACAAAAAGTACCGCTTCCCTATGTTCCAGAAGGCCATCCTAGCCAAATATCCCACGATGACCATCATCTCATCTGGTGCCACCAGCAATGGATACCCCGACATCCCGCAGCCGGCACTGGGCGACTACCATCCGTACATGACGCCAGATGATCTAGTCAAAGACTTTAGCCGCTTTGACAACGATGCTATCGGCCACATTGTCGGCGAGGTTGCTGCTGTGCACCCCAACGGTGGTACTGGCTGGGATGGCCCGATCAGAGAGCGTCCTTGGTGGATTGGCTCCGTAGGCGAGGCCATTTCTCTTATTGGTTATGAGCGTAATGCAGACCGTGTGCGGGGCTCCTTCTATGTGAGTAATTATTCTCTTTGCTTCTTGGTGTGAGTGTCACGTTACTGAACCTAGCTTTGCAGGCCCCTATTATCCGCAGTCTGGACCGTTACCAATGGCCTGCTACTCTAGTCCAATTCGCAGCCGACCCCGCTCTTACCACGCGGTCAACCAGTTGGCACATCTGGCATCTCATTGCCTCGAAGCAGCTAGTCAACACGTTGCCTGCTACCAAGGAGTTTGACCCGCTCTTTTATGTTGCTGGCGTGTCAGAGGAGAACACCATGGTGTGGAAGGGTGCTGCCTATAACACCACTGATGGCAAGCCAGTGCCTGTCCGCCTGAACTTTGACGGTGTTAACCAGGGAGCGCGTGCCACATTTACACTTCTTACCGGACCTTCGGATGCGTATGGTGTGAACACGGCAACTGAGAATGTTGTGAAGACTAGCACAACTACTCTTACTGCGGGAGCAGGTGGAGTGTTTGAGTTTGACCTACCTCAACTGAGCGTAGCACTTTTGGAGACTGCCTAAGTGGGAAGTGAGGGGGAGGGTGACTTTTCTCTTCATATTTTGTACATATTATACTACCTATTATGAGTGCTTTTGCGTGTAGCTGAAGTAGTCGTATGCACATAAGAAATTCATGAATCCACGTGGGCATTTTCCAAGCCGCGGAAAATAGCGCAAAAATGAACCATGATCGTCTTAATTCTAACCACTCTTGCGCTGTGCTACCCTAACGCGTGAAAAGTGGGGCCAGGCTTATAGGTCTCCCAATGACGCACTTTGCCACCAAACTAAGCATATATATTCCCCTCTCACCTTTTGTCAGCCTTGATGTACTGAGTGATAGTCTGGGAAGAGGCGAGACCTTTATTAATTTGTACGCTTCAAATAATACAGAATGCCAGACTTGGACGATGCAGCTCAACAGCCTCTGTTGGCTGAGCCGCAATCAGCACAGCAACCTCATGATGTACCCCCCTATGGTACCACGACACACACCACGCGTCCAGACTCAGATCGCGACATACGCAGTCCGCAACGCACGCTGGGTGCTATAGAAGCTTTTGGGATTCTAATTAGTATTGTTATTGGCAGCGGTATCTTTACCTCGCCCGGCTCCATTGACACGAATGTGCCTTCGCCTGGTGCGTCGCTTGTTGTGTGGCTTGTTGGTGGTTTGCTGGCCTGGACAGGCGCCAGCACAGTAGCTGAGCTGGGTACTGCGATTCCCGGTGAAGGTAGGCAGTTGGTGTTAGCATGCTGCGGCGGTCCTTCAACAACTAACCCCGTGTTCTAGGTGGCGTGCAGCCTTACTTGCAATACATATATGGTGACGTTTTCGGCTTTCTTGCTGCATGGACTTGGACCGTTGCCGTGATGCCGGCGACCTTGGCCATCTTGAGCATCGTGTTTGTCGATAGCATTTTCTCGGCTCTTAATGCTGCCCCTGCAGTCTTTATCCTGACAGCTGATTCCATGTGGCTCATGCGCAAGTCCCTCTCCGTAGCTATCCTCATGCTTGTGAGTCTGGCCAACTGCATTAGCACCAAAGCAAGTACGCGGCTCAACAACTTCTTCGTGGTCGCTAAGTTCGCGTCTATCGCCTTTATTGTTTTGGCTGGCCTCGCTGTTGTTGTCGTACAGGTTGCCCATAGAACCGAGCCCATTGAGGCTGGCGGACAGGATTGGTTTCAGAAGCCTTGGTTTGCTGTGCGTATTAGTGTGAACCCCGATGGTTCGGAGACAGACTGGACGCGTCTATCGCAATGGGAGCTCTTAGGGCATTACTCAGCAGCACTATATGGGGCGCTGTGGGCTTATTCTGGATGGGATAAGGCCGTGTATGTGTCGGCAGAGTTGAGAGACCCTGTGCGACAGCTGCCATTAGCTATCAATACGGCCATCCCAACAATTATTTTTGCTTTTGTCACAGCAATTGCAAGTTACTATGTCCTGCTGCCTTGGAATGATGTTTCAACTACGGACAGCGTTGCAGTGGTGAGTGACTAGCTATGCTCTTTTTTGTCCTTAACCGGCTACTGACTACTGACACATCCCATTCTTGTGGCTTTTTTAGACTGCCATTGCCCGTCTGTTTGGGTCGGGCATTGGGCTCGTTGCTTCTGTCATGATCTGTCTTGTTGTCGCCGGGTCTCTACTTGGGAACTCATTTGTCGCTGGCCGCATGGCAATGTCTGCGGCCCATAAAGGCTGGTTCCCGCACTGCTTTGGTACTGTAGGCCGCCTAAGTCTCCCGTCCCCCGGCACTTCTACGCCACAAGCCAACAGTGAGCATGGCAGATCGGATAGAGAAAATACAGGCGATGCCCCCATCAACGCCATTGGTCTTGCCACGCTTCTCGCAGCTTTCTACATAGTATTCGGGAACTTCCGCGCGCTCATCACCTTCAATGGGCTAGGAGAGTTCACCTTTTTTTTCTTGACTGTTGTGGGAGCTGTGATCTTGCGTTTCCGAGAGCCTAGCCTGAATCGGCCATACAAGTTGCCGCTTGCTGTGCCTATTGTCTTTTCTCTAGTCAGTGGATTTGTTGTGGCTAGAGGTGCGATCTTTGCCCCAACTCAAGCTGCCATGCTTCTTGTACTATGGGCTTTGGGTGTAGCATATTATCTTATCTGCCAATGGAGGGCGGCTTCTGTTCACTTGTGAAGGAAGTCTAGGGAAGGGGGTCATTTTCTCAAATCCTCTGTCATAGCCTGCGGTTTATGATTATATGGCGTGCCGTATGGCTCATAGTTTGGACAACTTTATATGGAATGCGAATATATGTTTGTTTGACGTCTACTGGAACGGTGAAGACTGAAAGACCTCGAAACTCTTGCTAATTAAACAAATTCTAGAATTTGAACTCATTTAATGCTTACGGGGGGGCGTTGGAGTAAAACGGTGCTGGATTGGCTACGAGACAGAATTAGCCCTCCGCAAGATTAACCATAGAATCTTGACAAGAAAAGCGCGTCTGCTTCCAAGGAAACTCACTCCACACTTCCTCTCTACTGTGACTGCAGGACCACAGGTGAAGAAAAGGGAACCTCTTGGATGTACTGCATGAGCTCTCAAAATGCAGTCCCCGGTGCAAAGGCGACATTATTGGGTTGCGGTGGTGTTGTGGTGGTGTTGCGATGATGAGGAGTGCGATCAACAAAGGTGCAGCGGAAAGGGAGTGAATCGGCAACGAGGTTACCCTTGAATTTGCCTAAGCGCGGCTTGAATGATGGTATCCTCGGACACCGCTCCCGGGAGGCCGGAAGTCTTGGATGTGCATATGCCGACTTCAAGAGCCAGCTTTGCCACCAAGAAGCTTTGTTCTGCATGTGGGCCAGGCCAATTACTATAAGCACGGAGTGTAGACCCTAGCGGAGTATGTTGGTTTTGTCCTCCTGTAGGTGGAGCTTCTTCTGTTGCGGTTTTCTCTTGTAGCTGGTCGCTGGGAATAAGCTTTGTCTTGAGCTACCTTCTACACGTACTTTCAGCCTCCATGATACGGATCCACCACTAACAGTTGAACTTGACTTTATTTAACGCCTACATGAATTCCAGAGATCGAACGACGCCCCAAACGCTTTTTTTGTATGTTCTATTTAACGTCTACCTACTGGTTTTCCACAGCAATACGACGGGACAAAAAGAAAGAAAATAAAGGAAAAAAATAAAAAATAAACCTGCCGTCATCTTCGTTTAGTTCTTATTGTTATTGTTATTGTATTGATTAACGTCTACCTACTGTTATTTCGCAGTAATACGACGGCGTGTTCCGGACAGAAGCGGCTGGTTGATGTCATCTTCCAGTAGCATCCGGGCGGTCAGCAGTTGCAGGTTTGCTTAG
>MKGM01000259.1:19665-32262 GCA_002018265.1 Ceratocystis harringtonii | reverse complement strand
TTTCAAGCAAAAACAAAAAAAAGAAAAAGCAGATTAGTGGCGGATCGTAAGGTCATCGTATCATAGCAGCAGCGCCAAAATTGAGTGGAAGAGAGCGCAACCCCCAAGTTGAAGGGAATAAGCAGAAAGGCAAACGAAAAAGAAAAAAAAGAGGAAGTCAACAAAATATAACACAAAATCAGAAGAAACCAATCAGGATGCTGGGGATATGACCGTCTAAAGTAGGCAAATCAAATATTGGCTCGAGCTGAATACCCGGCCTCGTCGGCACCGCGCTGTCTGTCCTGCTCCTCAAGAGCCTGCGCCCATTCGGCGTATTTAGCCAGTTGCTCAGGGGTATCAGCACGCTGTTTGATCAATCCCTTCTTGCGTAGCCGGCGGCGCAGCTGGCGCTTCCCTTCAACATTGAGAATAGTACTATCAATTTTGGTAATGTCCGTGCCAGTCGCCCAGTCGAGGACATCAGCAAAACAGTCGTCGGCATCTTTCACAGCCTGGTTCAGCATCTTGCGACCCTTGCCACCCGTGACGAACTGGTCAACCTTGACAGGAATGGCATACCCAAAGGTCGGATCGTCATTTTGCCAAACACACGGCGCCGAGCAAGCGACTGGACGACAGTAGCGATCACAAACTGCTGTCTCTAGAGTGTACCAGAGGGCAAAAAGAGTGATGAAAATACCGACCATAGTGAGGCGGAACGGTGCCTTGTTGTAGACGCGTGGTACGGGAATATCAACAGAGACTATGTCCATGGAGGCTGTAGAGGGGCGGCGACGAAGGTTGAGGCCAGTGTACTTTGTCGCAGGCGAAGCAGGAGCAGTATCGGGGAGCTTGGTAGAGGGAGAGGGAGAATGGGGTCTAGTTTCAAAAACAGGCTTTGAAGAGGGCTTTGACGGCACGTCAATAAGTACTGGCTTGTTCCTCTTGCGAAGCTCTGACTGGCTTCCAGAAACATCGCCGTCTCCATGAGATGCAGCCCACATGCTGCTCGTGGCCATTCTGCCGTCGGTGTATGTCGAGGAAATTAAAGTAGCGACATCGTCACCCTCAGAAAAAAACGACAAATCAAGTGTCTCTTCTTTACGAGACTGGGTTTCAGGGTCAGGCCCAGCCTTAACTTCATCAGCTGAGCCGACAGGCGAATCGCCGTTTTCAGACTGGGCTTGGACGTCAACAATTGGTTTGGCCTCCGCTTCTACCATATTCTGGAGCTCTGGGTTAACGGGGTCGCTTTGTTCCAACACAGCCTGCGTCTGGTAAGAGATGTTGGAGATCGTGTTCTGGGGCTCTTCCTCCTTAGGCTGATCATTGGCCTCGCTTCTGGCCCGGGTCTTGCCTACAAGAGGCGGCGCAGCAGCAGCAGCAGCAGCAGCAGCATCAGCATCAGCAGACTTACCCTCCCTTGGCGCGGGATTCTTTGCAGGCTGTACTGTCTGATGAATTATCACACGCTTCTCTTCGGGCTTCTCGACCTTGTCTAGACTCTTTTTCATAAGCTTGTGCCCTTCAATATCAGCCCTGTGCTGCCGCAGTCTGGTCTCAAATTCCTCATCGTCGTCAGATTCCACGGCCGATTTATTTTCCAAATAGTCGCTTCTAGGCGCTTCGGCTGCTGTTGTCTCATGGCTTCTAGAAGAGACAGATCGGACTGAGACACTATGTTCTAGTCGAGAGAGACCCTGTTTAACGCTGCGTAGATTCTGCAGCGCTTTGTCACATGCAGCTAGTTCCTGCTCAGGATTTCTTTCGCTGTGGCTATCCCGGGTAGAACGGGTACTGCTACGGCGAGAAGATCTGCTACTTGCAGTTTTAGCCTTGACTTGCATTCGAGGCTGATAATCTTCTGCTTCGAACTCCTCCTGCTGTGTCTTCATCAGTTCCGTATAATCATCAATATCAATAGTAGAATCCTCAACCCCATACTGTCGCTTCAGCTCGCACAGGTCCTCGCGCACAGAGGGCGGCTTGACTGAGTTTATTGGGGCACGGCGGAAAGGCTGCGAGTGAGAACGAGTTCTGGGAATTTCCAAGGCTGAAGCCACAGAAGTACGACGAGCCAGATTACCCTGTTCATCATCACTGTCCTGCTCGAGCTCTCTGCTAGAACTTGACTTGCTGTTAGCAACACTCATTGAAGCAGTGCGACGACTATGACCCTTGCCATTGTTTCCCTCGGCAATAACGTCCAATCTACTCAAGCTCAGTTTGGACAATAAGCCTTTGTCCGCACCGTAAGGACCCAGAGCGCGGCCGCTTGTGGTAAACACGTCTATTTTGGAAATAGGCGGAGGACGGGGAGTTTCAATCGGGGTCCCATCAACAATTGCAGGCTCCAGCACAGGCGAGTCCATACGGGTTGTCGGGCTGACCACATGCTGCTGCTGTATACTAGCAAACTTTGACCCTTCTGCCGTAATCCTAGAAGCTTCTCTGGAGACAGTAGTGGGGCGAATTACGGCTGGATCGTTTAGCCTATAGAGCTCTGTGCCTGATGTGTTACGTCTCAGATATCTGGCACGAGAGGATGAGTCGGTTGAAACCGCACGGCGATGCATGTGTAGGAGATCAAGATTAAGGTTTGGAATAAGGTCAGGAATTGGTGATGGGGCTAAGCCAGGTGACGAATTAGCAGGAGATGCTGGGCTTAGAACGCCGCTCCTGGCCTTGATTTCAAAACGAGGGGGACTAGAGCGAGTGCGTGAGTGTATCTGGAGGCTTGTGACAGCAGCTGCATCCTGGTGGATGACAGGAGGGCTAATTACGCGTGAATGTAGCTTCTCGGTTGCAGAGGTAGTATTAGAAACGGATCTAAACAGCACACGAGAGCCGACAGAGGCTCGAGACGTAGAACGAGACTTTGCTGCTCGGAACTGCCCACGACGAATTATTTCAACATCCAACTCAGACTCGACATCAACATCAGATGCAGACTCCGCAACAGAAACTCGCCTTGAGCTCGATTGGCTACTTTTTCGTCGCTTAAACAAGGATAAAGACGAAGCAGGCAATGTCGATATCAAGAGAGGAGTTGAAGATAAAGGTGCACCGTCGTTCCCATGTTGGTTTGTGCCAACGGTAGGGGCTAGCTCAAAAGTAGTTGGGGCAGATGAAGCTGTGATGGTAGTGATGACAGCTAATGCACTATTAGGACGCTGGTGAGCCGACGAGACAGAGTGAACTGTAGAGGCTGAGGCACTTCGCGGGAGCCGAGACGAAGAAGCTCGTCTATCAGCCTTGCGGTCAGCCTGTGAAGAGACTGAAGCGCTTCTTTGAGACTTGGCATCAGATGAAACCGACGCAGACGAGACCTTTCGTGCATGTGATGAAAGCAAAGAGCTAGAGGACCCTTTCCTAATAAGAGAAACTCCAGGACCATGAGCCACTGCAGACTTCGCCAATGAATGGGCAGACGAGGTTTGTTGGTTAGAGCCTCGCTGTAAATCAAGAGACCTAGATGCTGAAGAGTCTCGGTCTCGGCGTGTTAGCACAGCTGATACGGGTGCAGAAATCGGATTAGAGTCGTCCTTGAGAGATTCAGGCGAGCCAGGGATAGGTGCAAGAGCAGTGTTCAGAGTCAAGGGAGGCTGAGGGTGTTCATTCTGAGAGACAGGTAGAGATTCATGGCTGGGGAAAGCCGCGGGCGCGGGCGCGGACACAGACACATTTTCAGAGATTGAATCGCCAGACTGAGGAAGAGTGTGTGGAGAAAGAGGCGAAATGGGGCTGGGGCTGACTGGTCGGTTTTGACTGGCCTGAGAAACGGATTGCACAGCATTGACATCAGAATTGTCTTGCTTCTGTACCACCTGAGCCACCTCCTCAGCCGCCTTTTTAAGTTCTCCGCCGCGAACGTCTTCAGCACTATCTAGCCCGACAGAAACGACATCATCACCAGTACGCAAAGGCTCAGAGATAGGTTTAGAGTGGGTGTGTTCATCGTTAGCCGATACAAGCTTAGCCCCAGTATTGGATGTTTTCACTGCAACTATCGTGCTATGTGATGCTTTGCGGACACCTGAAGCCTCATCGATAGCTCCTTCGTCATTGTCTTCGCCAGAGCCCCCTTGTAGTGATGCATTTGTCGTAGGCGCCGACACAGGCTGAGGTTCATTCGGGGGTTCTTCTCCCTTAACTTCTTCGCATTTTTGAGAAAATGTAAACTCTTCTTGGGCTGCTTTCATTAGCATCTGCCCATCTCCTCCCTCATCTTTGTTTTTCACCATTGATCCATCCTGTTCCAGAATTGAACCCTCAAGTTGATGGTGATGATGGGTTTCTACGGCATGCGACGTTACAGGAGCACGGCCCGTATTACGGATCTCTGGAGTGCTGATCCGCAAAGGTCTAATTATCTCTGCTACGTCCGTCCCAGGTGGTGTATCTTTTGCAGGCGGCGTAGGAGGTATCGACTCAAATGATCCAGGAGACTGGGGCGTTGCAACGGCGGGCAACCGTTTGCCTTTTGGCGGTGGCGTTTCAAAGAACTTGTGCTCAGATCTAGGGGATGTAATCGGGGACGCAATGCCGTCCTTCTCATGCGAAGCATAACCGAGAGCAGGAGCCGTCCGGCGCCAAGGACCGGCATAATTTGGCATAGAATGTGTACGCGGCTGAGAATTGGACGCCCTGATTACATCTAGCCTGACAGATGCCATATTGCGCCGGGACTGGGCCTCAATTTCCCGCTGGCGTACCTCCTGCAGTTTGGTGGCAGGTGTCTCTTCTTCGGGTTCTGAAAGTTCATGCAGTGGTATGATACCAGCGGGTGCGCTTTTCCTAGATTTGCGCCTCTCTTGTTCTGAATCATGCCGGCGATCAGGCGATTTCATGCTTTCAGTATGAGATCGCATGTACCGATCCTGAGATCCAGCACTGGGCGATTCCAGGTCCTGTGCCCGGCTAAAATCCGGAGATTGAAGACTCAACCATTCTACATCACGGGCATGGCGATTCGGTGAATCCACGCTCAGAACATCTTTATCTGTAAGTTCGCAATTTGGACGACGACGCAGAATCGTGGTAGTTGTTGTAACAACATATTGGTGGGAACGCTTTTCGTCCTTGCCCTTACCATGGACCTTTTCCATATCCCTTTCCAAGGCCCGAATCTCGTCCAGCCGGTTGTTGCTGAAACGTAAAGTGCGTTCATCCCGAGACCCAAGTGAGCTGCGGGCGCTCTTCGGGGTTTCTCCTTCGTATGTACTTCGGGCGCGCCTCGGTGTCGATATGGCGCTGCCTAGAGAGGCTCTGGCACGAGGACTATCCACTGCCTGAACTTCTATACCAGTAACATCATCTCCTACCTGCCACGAGTACAAGCTGTTTGGAGAACGCCCGCTATAGCTACGTGAGTGAGTGAGAGCATGGCCAAGAGATGTCACGGGCCGCGAATGGGGAGGAGTGGCCTGAACAGAACGGAAGCGCTGGTCATGGACAGGCGAAAGTGGAGGGCGCGGAGATTGAACAGGCTCGGGTGCCTTTTTGGGTTCGGGAGTAGCCTGGACGGGCTCCCCTAAGTCTTTATTCTCGCCCCGCTTGACCAAACGCTTGAAAAAATTCTTACTTTTGGAAGGCGTTAGGCCGGGCGAAGCAGACACATTATTCCCCTGCTTGTCCTTATTCTTCTGGCTGGAGCTTGCACTGCTTGGTTCCCTCGACAATCCGGGCACATACTTAAATAAACGACTGGATTTGGAAGCTGGTAGTTTGACTCCATCGTCTGACACAAAAGAATTCATGGAGCTCTTAGATCCACTTCTTCTTAAGCCACGGCTGAGGGAAGGCGATTTTGTGAGCTTGCTCCGGGTCTTTTCCTTGAGATCCTGGAAGGTGTTCACCTTGATAGTACCTACATTATCCGTGCTAGGTGAAGAGAGCAGAAGAGAATTACGCGAGCGTCCCGGGTTTTCAGTCTCGCGCGCATCCGAGTAGCGTGGCGCAGGGCTAGGAGAAAAGTTCATAGCAGCAGGCGAAAGGGGCCGTTGAAAGCGGTCCTGGTGTCTATCGTAGGTATGCCTCCAGCCCTTTCCGTAGGATTGGCGACTGTCTCTTTCTCCTTTGTCGTAGGCTCGGCTTTTTTCCCGGCGGTCTTTCTTGTCTAAGTAGTCGGGGTCGTCGTAGCTAATCTCAGACTCACCATCAACGTCTGTAGTCACAGCGCCCTCGTCCTCCTCTAGGGCAATCCGATAGGCCTCTGTAAGGGAAATCACCTGGGCGTGGCGCGTCACACTAGCCAGCGACGATCGGCGACGTGGTATTGGGACGCCTTCGGGTGTGATAGCGCCGAGCTCTCGCCTATTAGCACTAGACCAGCTGCGTTGTAGGGGGCTCTGGGGTGCCGATGCTATGCCTTGTAGGCCTTCTATCGAGGCAGGGCGTTGGCGGCGATGACTGCGGACACTCTGGGCTGGAGATTTTGTAGGAGTTGAGGAGCCAAGAATAGATAACTCGGCATCGGCCGTGGAAAGGGAAGGAGCGTTGTAAGTGCCAAAAAGAGGCTTACGGCCGTCATGATCAATTACGAGCTTGCTATTGCTCGTGGCAGTTGTTGGGCGGCTGAGATCCGGTCGTATGCTGAAGAATTCGATGGGCTGTTGAGACATCTGGGTGGCGAGCGAAGAATATGGCTATTTTCCTGGACGGAGCTTAAGTTAGCAGACAGGCAAGAATAGAGTTAGTAGGTAGTTGTCTTACAAAGGGATGTATAAGAACAAAGAGGAGCTATGATTTTTGCACCCAACAAAATCCACTCTTGCCCAAGGCCAAGGCAGATGAGTAAGACTTGAAAAAAGGAAGGCGACGAGAGGACAGAGACGATAGCGACGTAGATATATTAAAGAAAAACGCCTGATGGTCCAAACTTACTGCCATCTGGGGGTGACAGAGCTTGTTTGTTTTCCTGGGGCTTTTTGTCACAAGTAAACAAAATTGCAGTATGCGTACATGCAGACGAGATGTAAGGGACCGTAGAAGACGCAGACAATGGGCAGAACTAAGTTTAAGAAGGGAAAAAAAGAAGAATAAAAAAGTAGAAAAAAGAGAATAAAAAAGTAGAAAAAAGAGAATAAAAAAGCAAGAGAGAAGACAGGGCGCACGGCGAGAGGTAGAGGTGGTCGGGTTAGCTGCGTTGCCAGATTAAGCAGAGATTGGGCGGCAAGCAACCCAAAGTCGGCGGCTGACCAGCAAATATATAATACAAAACTAGCAAGCAAAAAAAGGAAAGCATCCAACGACTATTCAGCTGTGGATGTGCAGCGTAGCGTAACAAGATAGTTGTGTGCGAGTCAGGAACAGGAGAAAATTCAGCATCAGTTCAATGCTTCTCCACGCGACGGGCAAGGCTGGAAGAAACGCAGAACAAGCAAGACCAAGAACAAGGCAGGGACGCGCCTTTACAGAAAGCACCAACTCAATAGTACTACCAGCACCATCAGGCCAAGCATCATCGGTGTTTTTAAGCGACCCAAATTTGGCAATAGCTAGCACCAGCAGCACCAGCAGCACATTAAGCTTGTCGCCCCGGCTTGGGCGGCCAATCAACATAGCCAATTAGGATCTGCAGCCTCATCCCTACATGCTAATGACCAGTCTGCCAGCTGGCTCAGAACTTGTCTTGCCAGCGCCTGTCGTGAACTTTTTTCCCTGAAGCCCTGGCAAGTCAGGCCTTTGCTAGTGAATTATCTTTCCATGACAACCAACAGCCCCCTTTCTCAACCCCTGTCGTGACTTTCTATCCCTTTTACTCTATTTTTGTCTGTCTCTGGCCCATTTGGTTGGGCATCCACATTCAGTCCTAAAGTGGCTGTTCCCAGCCTCGTATTCACCGATTGTTCTCTTCGTCCCTGTCGTGCGTCTGTGCACCGTGTAAGATCCATCGGCATAAGAAAGAATGCGTTGTATAAGCCTGTGCATGAATCAACGTGGAGGAGGGCTTACAGATGTTCAGAAGAAGAAGGTAATAACTAATTGTATGACGGGCGGTTGTTTGAATGTCAGCCAAGAGCGAGAGCAGGCAGGAGGGAGGAGGGAGGACGACTATAAGGCCATTCTCCCCTTTTGCCGCCACCATGCCCGTACAGCCGTAATTACGGGTCTGGGGCCCAAACAATGAGAACAAAGGCAGAAGGAAAGACGAGAAACAAGCTTGAAAGTGTGGAGGTGGAAGCGGTGTACTAAAAGGATTCGACTCGGCTTAGCCGGCGAGGAACACCTTGCCGTGCCGTGCCGTGCACATGCCTACCCTATTCCTATTCACAGGTCTCGTTGGGTTAAACATGTGTCGATGATGGCTTCCTTGTTTCTTGGTATGTTTGGCCGGATTTTCCACGAAGCGTTACATAATACCCTTTGCAGTCCTACGGCTAGCTCTGGTGCGCAGTCTATGAAATCGCGTTTCTCTGGACCCACCGCTGCCTACGGTGCACAGGGAGATTTGACCCCGTTTCGCTCTTCTGCTTCCTTCTATGCAGATATCTTGTGGTCCGAGTTCGTACCATTTTGGCTCGATTAGGCGACAACACTGCTATGGACTGGCCCTCCTATTGACATTTACAAGCCAATGAATTCTGGCTTCAGCTTTATCAAGCTCTCAGCGGGGAACTCTGCTCGGATTCTATCAGCTTGCCGGAAGCACGATACAACACTAGCGGCACTTTTAGATACACTAACCCTGAAATCTCTTCTGGAGACAGTGAGGGAACTACAGGCACCTGGTGCTACAGCCCGGTCGTGCACGGCAGTTGATCTTCGGCGCTTGCTGCCCGTTCAAATCCCCCGAAATACACTCGTCGACTATGTAACCGGCTTAACACACAAATTTGCGCCGTCCGACGTGAAATCTTTGCGCAATGCCTACACGTTGCCTGCCACAAGCACTACTGTTTCCAGCAGATAATATAGCAGGATTTCTCGTGTGGGTATCCGACTTCCGTGCCCGATGGGCTAGAAAGAATGGGAAGCAGAGGGACGAGGCATGGGAAGTATCAAACCTGGGTGCCATGGAGGCAGAGGCGGCAAAGCACACTGCGGAATCTCACGATGCTACTGAGGCTTTCAAGTTGGAGCAAGTGGTTTTCCCATAGTTCGGCATGTTAGTCGGCCCAGCACTGGGGGTGAATGTAGCTGGTATAAAGAAAGGCCCTGTGTGTTTGGCGATTACGTGGCAGAGGCACAAAGATGTGGATGACGCGGCAAAAGGGGTAGTACGGGATCTAAAGAACTGACCGGGCCAGGAGGCAGGAGTGGGCCTTGTATATCGTATGAATATTATATATATACATGTTCTCAACAGCTACAGGCATCGGCGCATGCTCAATTGTATATTCCAATCAGTAGGATAGGCTAGGCTATATAACTTGTAGAGAGCGTAGGTTGTCGCTGTCGATATTTAAGTCGCCTAAGCTGTCTATGCATTTGGGATAATTTATGACCCAAACCATATAATTTCATTTTAGTCTTCGTGACCTGTACCTCATAGAGAGACCGCTTCTATGTACAAAAGGGAAAAAAGCAAAATAAATAATATAAAATGTCATGCTACTCTATGTACGCATGAAACCATGATCAAGATGATTGCAGTAAATGAAAAGAAAAATGCCGAGGAAAAAGAATAACCACCTTACCATCCATCGCCTGGCCGGCGAGTCTGTCCTCCTCCCCGGAAGTAATCATATTGCGTAGGCTCAGGGGCCTCTGCCTGTGGCACTCCGCTGTACCCTTGAGGTCCACCTCCCAAAGCCCCAGTGCTGGGGCCAGGAACATGAACTGTTGGCAACGATGGCTCGCGGTTGTGATCACGAGGATCGTAGCCTTGGGCATTCCGCGCTGGTGCAACAACTGCCATATCAGCCGCAGATGACATCAAGCCAGCAGATGAATCGTTATTTTGCGTATACAGCGAAGATTGGCCCAGGAAGGCATGATCAGGAGCGGGGAAATTAGACACAGGGGTGTGCGAACGGTAAGGTGCGTAAGAAGATAGGCCATTGACAGCAGGCAGGGTCGGGCGAGTGCCGCCTGTCATGCCACCATATATTTGAGTTGGTGTCCCAGGCCGACTGTTATCACTGAATGCCGAGCTAGGAGTATCTGGACGCATGATGTCTGATGCGTTACCATATAGCACACCACCGCCACCATGTCCATCAGCAAACTCGGGCCGGTTTTTGTAATACTGAAAGTCAAGTTGCGACTCGGATACCAGTTCAAATCCAGATACACCAGTTGTCTTTCCAGGTTGACCTTGCTTCATCGCGTCCATGGCAAACGTGTCAGAATATCCCGACACACTCATGAAGTCGCCACCTACACCAACACCCGCGCTATCTCTTCCATTGCTCAGTCGGCCCGAGTAAACAATGTGCAGCATATCCTGCGCCTTTGCATGGACCATAGGGGTTATCAGTGGCTTGTACAGCGAAGGATGGCCAAAGCGAGATGCAAGCTTCTCGCTACGCAGCCGACTGTCCTTGGATGGATCGATGACTTGTGTTTTGTTAACGTTTTCACGAGAGAAGTAGTACATTTGGGAATCGAATGCCTTGGTACAGTAAATCTTGAACGCAATGACAATAACTGGTAGGGGAGCTAGACAGTAAGCCAAAGTTTCGCGGCTTGTATCGCCCCGGGCCCAAACAATTAACAGAAAGATGACCTGTGCCAGCAGAGTAGAGAATATCATGCGGTTATATAGCACGCGCCAAATAAGACCCCCAGATTCGTTCTTAGTGATGAAGACATAGAGCAAAAGGTACTTCTTCAACCATACGTCAATTATAAAGTATATGGCAGCGGCCGGCAAAACGAGAGGCTGGATTCCGGCGTAGAATAGCGTAACAGTGGAATAAAACAAGAAGTAGCTGTAGTAGCTGGCATAGTCAAATATCGGGGGCGCCGTCAATTCAATCAGTTCGCGTGGCGTTGGGCTTGAAAACTTGCGCATGAAGAAGCTGTAAACTAGGGGCCACAGTTGTGCAAGATCAATAGCGGCACCAAGTTGGCGTTGCAGCAGCCAGTTGACCCAAAACGGGCTGTTTCCACACAAAGACTCGAGAAGGGCGCTGGTCGGGTTGTTTTTGATAATGGCCTTCCAGGCATCCATACCTTTGCTGGTATCATCAACAACACCTGCTATCACAGCCCAAATAGTGCTAAAGAGGGAGAAGACAATAAGGTTATTGAAAACAAAGAAGGCGTATAGTTTGCTGGTGACGTGGCGTTCTCTGCCCGTCTTGGTCCGATCTCCGGCCATCACAGCAAAGCGACGGAATACAATGGGAAGAACAAGATAGATCAGTGACGTCAGGGCAGGATTGGCTACACCCTGAAACATGCCCCAGAACGTGGGGTGTGCCTTGAGTTCCGACTTGAAGGCAGGCCACACGCGACCAAGATTGCTTAGATTGACGAGGAAGATGGCGATCATGGCGTTAGGAACCACCCAAACGACCGTGAGGAAAACAATCCACAAGTTAATAATTATTCCCTTCCAGCTACGAACAGATGGGGATAGGGGCATGTTGGGCCAAATCAGATCCTCAGGTCGTGGGGCTAATTCAATAGTTGATCCGCTAGGCTTCTTTCCACGGGTAGTGTACGCGATGCTATGGGCTTCAGCGATGTCTGAGTAGCTGGCAAAGCCGTATGTCATAGTGTTCCGACGATCCACAGTAGTGCGGACCTCGCGGATTTGAAACTCAAGACTCTTGATTCTTTGTGTCAAATATTCGATGGCATCGACTTTTTGGCCTCTGGGGTAAGTTGAATATGAAGGGTCTTTTTTAGAGGGCTTGCACATAGGACGAGAGGGTGGAAGCTGAGTAGGGTTCTTAAGATATTTGGCGAGCACCTTTTCCAGTTTTCTGACAATTCTCTCATGCTCGGCAATCAGAGTGGGAAGATCACGCACGTTACGGCCAATTGCAGTGCGTGCAAACGAGGAGCTCGGGGCGACATTGTCGATAATGCGGGCAATACCTTCATCAGAGCAGCGATCACGGGGTAAATCGGTTAGCATGAGCGTGCGGGCGTGCAGACTGTGTTGGTATTCGTGCGAATTGAAGTAGTCTCTACGCAACTGGGTAACCTTGCGATAGTTGAACCATAGGAAGAACATGATAGTAAATGTTATGACCCAGGCCGCAGCAACATCTGCCCAGTGCGACTTGCCCCAAACTGCCGACGGGCCGATGTTGGAAAGCCAACTTCTTTGCTGCGTCTCTGTGCCGTTGTTTAAGTTCATAGGTATGATTATGGCGCAAACGCAAACACCTAAGAATACGAACATGTTGCGTAGCATTTTGGTGAAACGGATGAAGATGGCAGCATCCAGCCCAACGTGAGCAATGACATCGGCTTCCGAAGTATGCCAGAGTGGTATGAACCACGACCAAGGTTCTTTTCCTAGCGGAGGCGGCGCATGTTTTTCATCGGCGTGCTTCAACTTGGGAGCATAGACGGACTGGTTGTAGGGTCTGAGGAGGGAGAAACAGATGGATATGAAGGCAGTGAAGCCAAAAGAAACAGCAATGGCCGTCCATAGTGAAGTGGAAGAGATCTAGGGCAAGAATGGTTGTGTTAGTTTTGGCACTAAGTCGG
>MKGM01000259.1:0-19481 GCA_002018265.1 Ceratocystis harringtonii | reverse complement strand
GGGGGGGAAAGACATATGTAGGCTGGACTAACATCGCCTGAAAAGGGATCCTTAAGCAGATCTAGAAGTTCCTGGCCAGCATCTAGATTCTCGTCGTCATCGTCGTCATCCCGAGCCACCAGATGTCTCAGTACTGCTGATACCGTTCTCGCAGAAATAGACATGGTGAAGATGGCGGCTGTTGGATATAATGAGAGAAGCACAGACAGTCGCAGGCGTAGAGCCGCGTTAAAGCGTCGCAGCGGACGCCAGACAACAAGTTCTGGGGGGGGGGGTTATTATTTTATTTTTTTGGGGGGAGGGGAGTGACGGCCAGACCCAGACGAAAGTTCAGGGGAGGGTTTTCTTGTCTTCTCAGTCTATTTTGACTCTCTCCCAAGCGAGTGTCTGTACCGTACGCCTCGAGATAGTGTGCGATTGTAGAGGGTGAGGCGCAAGGGATCGTTATTTTTATAGGAAATAGCCGACCAAAGCGAGGATGGTTACTGTAGAGAGCGATGTGGGTTAGGTTGTCGAGGCTTAGAAAGAACGAATTGTTGATGGCAACAGAACAGCCAGTGCTGGTCTCAAGATCGGGTCATAAATGGTCGTGATAGAAGGCGTAAGAAGCTGCATATACTGTCCGAAGCCAACGAAGAGCAGCAGAAGATCTTTAAAACGGGCTAAAGTGAAGGCAGGCTAAAGAAAACGAGTGTGGTGCTGTTGGTAAACTATGACGAAGAGGCTTTAAAAAATGTACAGATAAAACGAGAGTCAAAAAAGCAGAAAAAGAAAATACGAGGGGGGGGGAAGGTCGAAGGAAGATGCTAAAGAAAAGAGAGGAGAAGGAGAAGGAGGAGGAGCAAGAATTCAGGAGGATAAAACTAGGAAGGAGGAAAAAAAAAGAAAAAAAAAGAGATGGTCAATGAATTTGGCAACTGCTTCTATTGAGAGGGTTTTTTTTTTACCAACCACGGCCCGGAGAGGAAGGCACGTCCGTATGCAAGTTATTACATTACACCTGTTCTGTCGTGCTGGGCTTTGGCAACTACCAGAGACGATCCCTGTCCTTTTTCCTTGGTTAGCAACAACAATAATAACAACGCACGTCGTAGCAACAAAGCTTGGCCTAAGCCTGTATGTAAGTTTATATATGTATGTATGTATACTGTAGCTGGAGCATAAGTAATGGTATGTACGTAGACACAGTAATAGTGTGTAGCAGCAGCACATATGTACAGCGTACACACATCAACCCCAGAAAACATACGGATGGACCACGTCTCGGCCTAAGCAAAGCAGGGGAGATTGGCATATAATGTGCAGCTTGGCTCTGGCTGTGCTGATTATGGTTCTCTCTAGCCCTGTAGTCCGCCGTTCAACTATTCGCACATTACGCTTTCACAACTACTCGGAGTAGAAAGCTCGAGCCCCAGTAACCTTCATCCAGTGGGAGCATGGTTGTGTCCCCTCAACTCTGCGCCTTCCTACTAGAGAATGGATACGATCCAACATCCCTACCTTAGCAGCACGTCGTACTGTGCCATTTGCCTTGTGCACTGTATTCTGTATTCTGTACCCTGCTTTCGCCTTTTCCCACTAGCACTCACCACAATCTATCTCTCCTTCTATTCTACTCACAGCAACCTGTCTTTAGAATGTCTTGGCCCCTCTAGCACAGCACTCCTACGTCCTGGCGACAGAGCCAGCCAGCTATGTCCTCATACTTACGGTTACTGTGCATCGAATCTCGAGCGAGCGGCCCTGGGCCTGCTGCGCACTGTATAACAAGCCAGCAGATATGGTATAAAACCCGACCACATGCTATTTTACCGCGCCCACCGCCTAAGCAGCCATGACAGGGGCCAAGCTTCTTCCTCTCCGTCCTTCTTTGTTCCCTTCGCTTTATTTGATTTGGCCGGACTTGCAGGGCAGGGCAAAGCATGGCAATTTTATGGTTTAATGATTTGCTTCTAAACATAGCAACAACATGCCAATACTTGGCTTGTACGTTCTTGCGCGATGGTGTTAACAAAGGCCAAGTCTTGCTGTCCCGAAACTAGCTACAGCCTTTATTCCGTTGGTAGTATAGCCCTTATTCTGCTGCCGGGTCTTCACATAAGGGGCCAAAGCTAGCGAACTAACGTGTGTGCATGCGCGCATGCGTCGTCGTCGTCGTAGTAGTAGTGGTAGTAGTACATATACGATCTAGTTGACATGACTTGGCGGTGTTAGCTAGCCAGCTCTCCACCATTCCTTGGACTACCTCTCCTCCCCAGTGAATGATGGGCGCCATAGGCTAAATAGGGCCATTTGTCAGGCGGCCTCCAGCAGGGTATGAAAGCGAAAACTCACATGATTTATTTGATTCATTTATAGTCGGAATCCAGTCTGATGTTCTGGTTTCCAGTTCTTTCGTAAACCAACCGGATTACAAAAGGCAATTCAGGGGCACTCGCTTCCAGGGGCAGCAGCATAAGAGTGTAAGCGTGCAAGAGAACAGGAGCGCAGCAGAGAAGTCACCAAGTACTCAAGTCACCTAAGCCATTTATTTACCTGCAAGCCGCAGGACAGCGCAAGAAGCACGACCTGCGTCTTCGTTCCCAGCCTGTCTCGCTTCCCAAATTCCCAGGCCTAGGTCTAGACCACCAAGCACGCAGCAAAGAGGATCCACAGGACAAGGTCAGGGCAAGAGAGGCTGACAATCGGAGGCGATCTGACCAGGAGGGCAAGACCTTCTGTTTTGCTCGTCTTATTCGTCAACAATCCTAGGGGGAGACTAAGCAGCCTCCAGGAGCAAATGGAACAAACGCACACGAATTTGCCTACGCAAAGCTAGTAGCAGCTAGCTGCTTGAATTCCAGGCCTAGACAAGCATTAACGTGCATGTTTCTCTTCTACCTTTGTACATGAAATTCATACAGCGGCAGGTCCGCTTTCTTGCTCCCAAGCTGTTGCTATCCCTCTTTTACTTACCGTAAACCCACCCGAATCCCGTGTGTGACCTGTGTCTTGCAGAGGGTTTCATAAAACTTGGACATGTTGGAACAATCCCTCCTTGTGGAAATTTGGCTAGTCAGCTCGATGGTGACCCTAACCCTATAACATGCGGCCCGCTATTCCGGCTATCTTGTAGTCAAAATTCCACAAACTCCACGTCGCGCGTTCCGCCCTTCATGAAGCTTGGATCATGATCGCGCTGATCACATACATCATTCCCTTTGCTCTATACTTTGGAATTCGTCAACGCCGTTAACCCCTTTTACTATCATTTACTTGTTTTGCCTATCAAGCTTTGTTGCCATCGATACTGTTGCCACTGCTCCTAGACTCTGCATCTAATACCCAATCCTTAATTCAACCAGCCGTCCCTCTTTGCTGTGTCCACCTCTACCCATCATGGCTTCAACCGACAAGTATTCGATCATTCTTCCTACGTACAATGAGCGCAAGAACCTACCTATCATAACATGGCTGCTGAACCGCACCTTTACCGAAAAGTAAGCTTTGGAGTCCTTTCATGGGCGCGCGGGAAACAACCCAATGTCTGAAACTAACGCTCCTGTCTTTTTTTTTTTTTTTTTTCGTAGCAATCTCGACTGGCAGCTTGTCATCGTCGACGATGGCTCCCCCGACGGCACCCAGGTCGTTGCTGAACAACTCGTCAAGGCTTATGCGCCGCATGTTGTCCTCAAAACACGTACCGGCAAGCTAGGCCTAGGTACTGCTTACGTCCACGGCCTGCAGTTTGTCACTGGCAACTTTGTCATCATTATGGACGCCGACTTTTCCCACCACCCCAAATTTATCCCCCGCATGGTTGCGCTGCAAAAAACCCAGGACTACGACATTGTTACCGGTACGCGCTATGCTGGCGACGGCGGTGTCTATGGCTGGGACCTGCGGCGCAAGCTTGTCTCGCGTGGTGCCAATCTGTTTGCCGATACTGTCCTTTCACCTGGCGTGAGCGATCTGACCGGCTCTTTCAGGCTGTACAAGAGAAGCGTGCTGCAAAGGGTCATTGAGAGCACAGAGTCCAAGGGCTACACTTTCCAAATGGAAATGATGGTTCGTGCCAAGGCTATGGGGTGCACTGTGGCGGAGGTTCCGATTAGCTTCGTTGACCGTGTGTATGGTGAGTCAAAGCTGGGAGGCGATGAGATTGTTGAGTATGCTAAGGGCGTATTTTCACTGTTTGTCAAAGTATAAGAAGACACGCCGCGGCAGAACAGAGCACATTGCGAAGGAGGGGCAACAGACAGAATGAGTATGAGTATTGGGATCAGGATACCACAGTTTTGTTTAATGATATAAAGGCTGTGAATTCTACGTTTATGCTTTAATATTTAACGCCAATCTATAGATACTTAATGCGTATATAATGCATTTATTGCAATGTATGCAGCTGTGAATAGTCCTGTACTACCCACGTATGATCTGGTTGCTTAGTCATCCGTATTTATTCCATCTTTAAGCTTTGCTCAAACCGACCTGTTCTGTTCCCAACGAATAGCCACACGTTCTCCACGGCGCAATTTATACCTTTTTTTTTTCTTTCTTTTTTGGGGAGTTTTCGAACGCCCAAAAACAGGGGACTAAGCATTATTTCAAAGCAGCACTATACGGTTATATTGCTTTTCGACTATACGGTCCAGCGCCATGCCCTTCACAACTAGTCGGGGGTCAACGAGAGGGAGCCGACGTGGTGGCCGAAGCGGCAGCTCAGGCGGAAACGGAAACGGGAACGGGGATGGCAATGGCACTTTTAGAGGTGGCCATACCGCATCCTCCTGGAGAGATACCAGACTAGGAAGCAGCGGTAGCGGCAGCGGAAGTTTTAGTGGCAATATGGGTACTGGTGGTGGTAACAGCGGTACCGGACGCCCAAGCCGTGATCGCGAAAGATCGCCAGCCGGAAACTCCTTGCGGCCAATACATGGGAACAATGGAGGATTCGGCCGGAGTAGCGATAGCCATACCGGAGCTAGCAGCGGTCGAGATGCTGGGCGGACCATGTCAAACTCTTGGGGCCGGCTGAAGCCCGTCAATACCGACCCGTTAGATGAGCTGGGCTTGCCATCCAAGGGCGATACGCGGTAAGCACACTAAAATAAAACAGTTGGTGATACAAGCAAGAGATGTCGAGTCTAACGTCTTCTAGACTCCTAGATTCCAAAACACAGGAACGCTACTACACAAAAATTGTCGAACGATACATGTCCTTTTGTTCGAAGGCAGGTCAACGGGACGAACTCCTCCGCCGCTTTGCAGCACTGGACCTTCAGGACTCAAACTCGACACTGAGAAGTTTAAGCAGCAGCTATCACCACGAAAGCACCTCCGCAAATGCCCCCCTGACCTTCGCTCCACTAACGTCGTCTGCTATCGATCAGCATGCCTCTGCTACTGCATCCGAGCCCATCACCCCACCCAACAATAACAAGGACCTCTCCATGGTCATTTCAGCCCTGCGGAAGCTTCGTGAGGGCATCGTGGCTTCCAAGCGAGCAGACAACTTTGCGGTCCAGGCATATTTGTTCTGTATCCGGCTGTGCGTACTCGTGCAACACCCAGAGGGGTACCAACCGGCAGCACTACACGTCTTGCGACGGATTCACCCACTCTCCAGCCTGACAAGTTCCGAACTGACCGAAGTAGTGGGCTACTTGGTCCTAGACGCGGCGTGTCGCCGCGCACAGCTTGCCGAGGCATATGCGATGCGTAGGGAATACAAGCTCAACGACCCCAAGATCGATGCGCTGCTCCAGGCACTAGCACAAGACAACTACGTCTTATTCCGCAAGGTTAAGGGTAGTGTTGACAGCCACAAGGCACGCATCATGGACTTTGCCGAGAAGGATATCAGAGGACATATGCTTAAATGTCTTGGTCGGGCCTATTTTACCGTCGATCGGACATCCTTGGAGACCACCAGCGGGACATCGTGGGAAATTCTGACTAAAGAGCATGGCGTAGGCTGGGAGCTGGAAGGCCAGACAGTGGTGATCCGCCGCGTGAAGCAACGGTGAGGGGGTTACCGTGCGCCACAGGCGAACATGTGATGATATCAGCTCTCTAAATGTGGCGCATACTCAGTGGCGTTTGACTATTTGCACCATTTACTCCACTTTTGCGACGTCTCCAAGCTGGGCAAAGGCAGCGTCATTTAGCCTAGGGTTATTCAGAGACTGAAAGGTTTTTCCTGTCTTCTTTTATATCCGACTCTTTTGCTCTGAGCCTGTCACGACCTTCAACAATTTGTCTTTTATTTTTCTCTACCTTTTTTCTTTTTTTTCTTTTCATTATAACATTCAACTGCTTAAAATGGGCGGTGCCAACAGACAAGGTACGTCATAACAAGCACCCCAGGGCAATATGCGGAAGGACTGTTGTAGGCAGCGAAAGGAATGGGAGGAGGGGAGGGGGAGGGGGGCATCTGCATCGTGATGCTTTTGTCTGCCCCGCGATAACGCATATACACGACAGCGGGTCTAGTTTGTGGCCGATGACGAAGAGGCGTAGTATTTCTAACATTTCTGGAACAATTAGGTGGAAAGGCTAAGCCTCTTAAGGCTCCTAAGAAGGGCCCCAAGGACCTCGATGACGACGACCTAGCTTTCCTCGAGAAGAAGCGCGCTGGTATGTGAGACAACAACAACGCCATCTAGCTAGGCTACCTGAAGCTTGCTGCCCCGGTCGGGGATCCATCGAGGGTGTGTTCGTGCTAACAACTATACAGAGGAAAAGGCTAAAAAAGACTTGGCTGCCAAGGCTGGTGGCCGTGGACCTCTGAACACTGGCCAGCAGGGAATCAAGAAGAGCGGCAAGAAATAAACCAGGAAAAAAAAATGCAACGCATAGCGAAGATAGCGAAGCATAGCGAAACAAGGCGGTGACACTTGCTTGCGGGCATCTCGTATTGTATTCCTCTTCTATACTAACATTAATGATCCACGAATCACTACCTGCGTGATCTTTTTCCTGTTCATGTGCTAGGCCACGGCGGCCTTGATCTCTCCCATGTAGACTTTTGACGGGCCTGGGACCAGGACGTAGGGAATAGCCATAGTGGGGATGGCTGGTTAACTATACTATACGGGGTGCACAAGCAACCCCAACCAAGGCTAGAAGGACAATGTCCTCATGTCTCGTGCCTTGTGTGTCCTGTGTCTTGCGTCATGTGTCTGCCCTTTTCGCATTCATTCGCTGCTTATCTTTGGTGGTATTTCTGGTACTCGTTCCACAATACATTCGTGAATGGACGCCATAGAACATTTGTCTTTCTGCATGCTTGGTGGTGCCTAACGCGAGGAATGGTCGACCCAAGGCGCTATCACGAGCAAGATTTAGACAGGTGCGAGACCTGGTACGCACCCGATTAGCGAGCAGTGAACCGCGGTGCAGTAACCTGTGTTTGATACCATATACATGGGGGGAGGGGGGGGAATTGCGTGGATATACATGATATGTTTACATCTGCGTGCTTGTGGAGGCTTGTACAGGAATTCGTGAACGTAATAGTCCGGCCTGGTACTGGTACTTGCGTGCGACCACAAGCAGATGCTATGCCGTGTACGCATAGTGGATAGGGAAACATCAAGGTAGGGTTGGACAGCATCGTACTGCTACAGGGACATTACTGCTACAAGAGTATTGCTACAGACGCGTTTTTGCATGACAGAAACAGCGTTACTCTGCTGTAGAGCGGGTGGCGGTGTCCTTGAGACTTTTGGTTTGGAGATCCCTAAAGCCCTGGGACAGCTGGAGACAAACTGCAGCTTCATGCAAGTGCAAGCTTGTATGCACATACATACAGACACATAGAGGAGGAGACAAACATGAAACATGGCGATAGAGCTACAGTATAGGGAAGGCATACTTGCATGCAACAATGAGTCCTGTCCTTGCTCTCTGTAATACAAGCATCTAGATACATGCATATCCTAGACATAAGTATCCGTACACGGTATATATATTATTATACATGGAATGCGTTTATATGCAGGCGTGCACACATGCATATATGAGATACATTCGTACGTACGCACTTGATGACGACGAGTATCGAGTAGTTGTGGGCGGATTGGGGCCAGTGCAGGAAGATTGACTGGCGATGGATGGATGCTGGCCCTGGTGTACATACGCCGGTACCCATAGTATGATATGCCTGGACATACAGAAATACAGAAACGTACCGTAGCATGGGCAGTTTTGAGTATCACATTGCCCTGTGTAGCCGTGTACCTACGTGACAAGCCTTTGTGTACAGGCGTTTGCAATAGGAAAACATGGCCGGAGATCTGTCCTACAGTAGGAACAAAGCTCCCTCCATCTGGAAAAGTCGCCGCAGAGCCGAATAGCGTGAAAGCAAAGGCCTCCTGATAATATCGGGGCTTCTAGAATAAGATTTACCCAGGTTTTTTATCTTTCTCTTTATTGAACCACCATGACCACTCTATTTTGTTCTGCTGTCTTCTGTGGTCGTTGTGGTGGTGTCTGTGCTTCATGCACTGCCGGACTGAGCGATGTGAACAGCATGGGGGTAGGGGGGGGGAGAGGAGGAGGAGGAAGAGGAGGAGGAGAGAAGAGATTTTAAGCAAGACAGTCAGAGGGAGGGGGAGAGAGAGAGACAGGCCTGGAAGCACAGGGAGCTTAGGAGAAGAAAAGGCCTTGAGGGTCAAACCAACCGGTCTTGCTTTGCTGTACTGGGTGGTGTGTGCCTCAAGCCAAAAAGACATGCACGTATCCAACTTGGAATGGTGGGTCTCATCCAGGTGTGAGAGATATGCATGTAGCCAACGAATCAGAAGGGATACCTTGAAAGGTGTGAGTACAACAACGACGATAGCCACCCACCAAGCAAACACGGCTGCATGGGAAGCCTATGCACGGCGCACGACTTGTATATATATCATCCATGCGCTAACTCGCCAGATATTGCACACATGGATATAGATGACGATGTACGCGGTCTTTATCCAAAGCGCGTGCAGCGGCTGTAACGGTGTATGAACGGACTGGTGGAAGCACGACAATGAAGGACAATATAACGCGGCAAGGCGTAGTAATGACCGACCATGCCAGTAGAGAAACGCTCTGTTTTAGTGCGTGTGCAGGATAAATTCCCTCCTCTTCATGTGATCCCAGTACCAGCAGCAGGAAACAAGTCAGACAGACAGGTAGACGTAAGCACCATTTCCGCAACTTGCAAGATTCGCGAGTATCATATCCGAGGAAGCTGGAAAGACAAACAATGTGGGTATATCGACTCATGGCATGATATTTCATGGCATGGGAGCCCAAGACCAGTATTGAATAGTATACACGAGCACACCTACATTATACTTGCACATATACACGTACAAGCCCAAGTACAAGCCCAGAAAGGGAAACATAGAACAAAAGAGCAGGGCAGAAGAGACAAGGCATGACTCTTACTACATGGAGTATTAGGATCATATCGTATCCATCTTGATCCAGATTCTTATCACATATATCGGTAGGTAATATCTTCAGTAAAATATAATTGCTAGAAAAAGAAAAAAAAGTTTATCGTGATTGATGCCCAAGGAGTGACAACTCCGATCTGGGACCGATAACCGGAATATGCACTACGCTCAGCAAACTGAGTGAGCTTCCGGTGTCTTTTTTTGTCCTAGAAAGAAATAAAGATAAAATAATAATAAGAATAAGAATAAGAATAAAAAACGAAGGAAAACCTGATATCCTAAACTGCCCATTTCCATGAAAAATAAATCCCGTAATTTTGAACCAAATACCCCAAGAATATGCGCCAGTCAAAACAAAGAAAAGTAGAACCGCAAAAGACGTTATCGAAAGAGGAGAAAGGCGTTAAATATGTGTCGTAGATCGAAAAGTAGAGGTAGTAAGAAAAAGAAAGCAAAAGAACAGGGGAAAAAAGTATACAATGAAACGAAACGAAATTGACAAATGAAATTAGATTTCATGGGCAGGGCCCAGACATTGGGGGAAAAAAACGTATGTCATCGTCTAGGCAAAAGAACACAATCATCGTTGCATCTTTGCAGACAATATATGGGGCTAAACTGTTAAGGTTTGGCTTGCCCATGTTGCGCACCAAACAACCAGTGCAAAATCAGGCATGGCGCGCATAAATGGGGTGAGCGCCTCAACAATGCCAGCTACAAGCCCTGAAACCTACGTCAGGGCTCGAGCAAAACAGTGAAACGTCTAGACTCAGCAGTGATGTGTCAACAGATTCAACGTGCTGAAGCCGCCATGGGGGACAACACCAACACCCGAGATCTGACTAGCAGAGAATTGGAAGTTGAAGAGGGGGAATACCCAGCCCGAGCGCGGCTGTTGCTGGGACTGAGGCTGCTGGGGTTGTTGTGGATAGCTATGTAGTTGCTGCTGTGGCTCAGGCGGCGGCGTTATGGGGCAGGCATACGCTGCTGCGTGTTGCAGCGAGGCCATCTTGGTCTGAAAATCAGGAATCGGCTGCAGCGAATGCTCATAAATAGCGTCATTGCCCCAGAACTGTTGGGGCTGCATGTGGTTGTATGCCACCGGTGCCGGGAAGAACTGAGCATCAGCAGGAGACGCAGTCGCCGCATATCCCGCAGCATAGGTCGGATGGTATTCGGCATTTACAATAGAAACAAACGGCTCCGCCGCAGCCGTAGCGGCGATTTGTGATGTCAACGCGCTACCCGGGGCCTGGAAAACAGTTTCTGGCGTGAGAACTCTTTGAGGACCACGGTCGTTTATGAGTTCGGGTTCAGTTCCGGGTACGGAAATGGTATTGACATGAGACTCTGCCTCGTAGGTGGTCTGCTCATCGTCGCACATGTCCTCATCCTCCTCTTGATCTTTGCCCCCTGAAGAAACCGATTGGGGAGGCGAAGGGTAGTTGGTTAATGCAGCGGCGACAGATGCCTTGGTGTTTGCGGGAGCGCTAACGGCAGTAAATGCCGGACATTTTTCGACCATGTCAAAAATTTCGGGCAAAGTGGCTCGGTCATTGGGGTTCCGGGCAAATATGCGTCCCAGGATATGGTTGAACTCGGGTGTGATGGGTAGAATGCCCTGCAGAAAGTCTGGGTTCTTAAGAAACAGGCGATACCGAGAATCCTCGGAGGAAGCCTGCTTCCACGGGTTGCGTCCGCACATAAGGTTGACAAGAATGACGCCAAGGCCCCATGTGTCGTTTGCGGCACAGTTGTACTTTTTCTCGCTCCAAACATCCAGACATTCTAGAAAACAGATTAGGAATAAGGAACACAGAAGAGTAGATATGCATCACGTGTTGGAGGTGGGGGGGGGGGTTCAAGTTTCTTACCTGGACTCATGTAAAAAGTGGATCCACAACCATAGTCGCCGCTATAGGCACTGCTTGTAGCCAAACCAAAGTCGGCTAGCTTGACCTCCTGGCCATTGTTCGTAACAAGAACGTTTTCGGGTTTTAGATCGCGGTGGAATATGCCACGTTCGTGGCAATACATGACAGCACCAACGAGCTGCAGAAAAATACCACGCGCCTCTTCGTTGCAGCCTTCATAGCGGCCCATTTCGGCGATGTTGTGGAAGAGATCACCCTCGCTGCAGTACTCCATCACGACATAGGTGCAATCTATATTGTCGATGATAGAATACATGCTGACAATGGCTGGGTGGTGCTGCACACGGGCATGCAAGCGAATTTCCCGGCGTTGGAAGTCGGCCTGTCTCTGGTCCAAGGGCTGGCCCTCTGCTGTGAACTTGTTAAGTACCTTGACGGCATAGTTCTTGTCCGTGCCGATGGCCTGGGCTAAGTATACTACACCATACGCACCGGTGCCGATTATGGACAACAGTCGCAGCTTCAGATCATGATTTGGGACTCGCAGAATCATGCCAATGCGGTCAGCCGGGGGTGGCGGTGTGCATAACAAGTTGTTGCTGCTGGGCGGTACAGACATGAGGTTGGCGGGAGGGCAAGATACATAGCCGGAGTCTACAGGGGAACAAGGCCGGAAGCATGGCATAGAGTTACCGCATACGGATGGGGCATCTACCGCAACATAGTGGAAACGGCTGTTGATTCGTTGCTGCACATGGTGCATGATATGTTGAAGGTGGGATAAGAAACCGAGAGCGAAGAAAATTAACTATGGACGGCGTTGAAGGACGTTCTTGGTGGAGACGTGAGCACACAAACAAATACACAATGCCGTTAGGGTTCGTCAAGGGTAAGTGGGAGAGGCGAGGAAAAGGGAATGTGGCGAGTTGGCGGTTTATAAGGAAGATCAGACAAGATACAGAGGAGCAAATATGAGAAGAATCCTGAGCAAGAGTGTGCAGAGGGAAGAGAAGGTAATAAAGAAAAAAACGAAATAAATGATGATAATAATAATAGCAAAGGATAAAATAGAAAAGAATAAAAAAGTAAAAAGGATAAAATTATAAGGGAAAAAAAAAAGTGCCCTCAAGATTGTACAGAGGGCGGAGGGGAAATGTAAATGTTTGGTTTTTGTGTGAGCTATTGCAGTGACTCAAGAGCTTCTCAGAAGGTTGTGTTGAAGATAGGCGTGACGGAGGTCAAGACAAATAGGGAGAGAGACAGGCAGTATAGAACAGACAGAGAGAGCGGGGGGGACAAAGACCAATATGGCTTGCTCACGAGCCCGAGATGGGGGCTGACCGGGTATTATACCTCGTTATCTGCCACGACGAAAAATTAAAAATGAAAAAAGCGAAGACAGCAAGGAAGAAGGAAGTGTGAAGTGAAGGGCTTGGTCTGCAAACCGAGACAGGCCAAGAGGCGGAGAGAATTAGAGCTTGATACGTACACTCCATGCGCGCCCGCAGACGCCCTTGGAGTAGAGAGGGAGGAGATGGCAGGGGGCAAGGTGGCCAATGCCCTTTCTTCGAGTTGCTTCCAACGTTCCCAATCAAATGAATGAGAACATGGCTGCAGGAATCAAGCAGAGGCAGCGCGGCACAAGCCAAAGCAGGACACCCAAGCCATTCAGGCCGGCCCCAAGGAAAAAGGAAAAAGAAACATGAGGAAAGAAGGAATATAGAGCAAGCGTGCGTGAGAGGCAAAGACACGAGCAGCGCGAAAGAGAACAGGGTAAAAATCAAAGAGCAAAGGCTAGAAGAGAAGAGAAGACCAAAAGGGCGAAATAAGCACCGAGCGAGCACCCCCCTCTCTCCCCCCAACCTGCACCGTGCTGGAGCCATATTCGCACCGGTGTTGGATAAGGACTAGCAGCCAAGCCAGCAAGCCAGGGCCAGCCAGATGGCAGGGAGGGAGAGAGCAAAAGGGGAGGGCAGACCCTAGACGGGCGTTTGCACAGCGAGTTTGGACCACCTAGTCAGCACATGCAGTGGTGGGTGAGAAAAAGCGCAGAGCCAATCGATCAAGTCAAACAATTAATCGCCAATCCGAAATGTGCGGTTTAGTGTCTTGTACTTGTATCAACCAAGACCAGCGGAAGAAAGAAGGCATAGTGTCAGCACCAGTCGTTGTTGCATCTTTGATCCAGGCTTTGAAGGAAACAACGGCTGCTGCCTATCTGCATTTTTGCTTGGGTTTCTTTTATCCATTTCTCGACCAACCGCTGCAAATGCCTCTCTTTGTGCTGTACAGCGCCTGGTAAGCAATCCTTATGCGATGCTGCTGTCGATGAGTCTCCCTTGAGCCTCGCCCTCAGCCTCGCAAATCTGGTCAGGCAATTTGTGCAACCCAGCGTGGTTTGCAGCGTGCCTCAAAACACAATGGGAGGGATGAAGGTAGGTAGGTAGGGTAGCCTTGCTGGATGGATCATTGCCGTGCTGCGCTGCGCCGTACCGCTGTTCTATTGTCTAGTGGCTTTCGCAGTTGACCTGTGTCTTGTTTGTTTTTGGGTCCTAGGACACGAGCAGCGAGATAGAATGAGGGAAACAGAAGAACGGGGCCCGGAATCCTTGTCAGATGGCCTGCAAAGGATTTGCGAGACGCCAATAAAGTTAGGTAAGAGTCACAGTTTCAGTAGTTGGTCATTTTAGGGTGGGAGAACTTGTGAAGCAAGACGAAGAGGCGAATATTGTGTGAGGTGGAAAAGTTTTGGCTGTTGCATGATACAGTATGTAGCACGGCTGTTAATGGCTAAAGTGCGGCCGCAAAAGCGGGGCGATAGGCCGTGCTGAGTTAGGGTCTCTAGCGTCTAGTCACGTGGCGGGCAATGATGTGATATCTCGACGCGATAAAGTCTTGCAGACGTAGCCGTTTCCTCCACACATATCTCTTGCTTGCTTGCCTGATCCTTCGATTTGTCAGCCCGCCCGCCATATCCGAGCTGTCTCAGTATCAAAGAGAATTCTTTTCCCCGCCTAAATCAAAAGCCGCAGAGCTAAGAAGCACTTGTTTTCCTGGACACATAGATAGTGCAGCGGGATGATTTGAGGGACAAAGCGAGCAAAACGAGATAACGGGACTGCAAAATAAGGAACATGATGTTTCGCGGCCGGACTTGCTGGTGTTGGCTGTGCCTGTGCCTCCATCTGGCCTCTCTCTTATTGACATGGGCCTGCTTCGCGCCCCTACCCCGATTCGAGGTGACGAGAAGAAGAGCAAAAGAAAAAGAAAGAAAAAAACGGGCTCGCATATTACTGCATGACCTTTATGCATACCTTCGTAGTACCCAGTACTCAGTACATACAGACCTGCTTGCTCACACACATACATTGCGTGTGCTCATACACGTACATGTAAATACGCACAGTCGTATTGCGGATCGCCATCTCGTCCAACGGCCGTCCATTGAGCGGTCTGGCGTTTGCTGTTAGCTCTGTTGCCAATCCCCGAATGGAACCTAGACGGACTTCTAAAAATGAAACTGGCCTAGTAACCTTACTAGCGACTAGCAAATGTGGGATTCGTGCGGCGAACGAACGAAGTTCTTTGCACTCTTGGGGGCCTTCGGATATAGGAGCAAGAAACAAAAAAAACACTAGGCCTAAAACCGTACATCGGGTGGCTCAACATGGAAAAGGTGGCGGCTTATGCTCATTTCCATTTCCATTTCATTCGAACTTCAATGCGCTAAGGTTCGTGAATGGCAATCCCAAACATGCACTACTTACAAATGCAATGTGAGGCCGGTCAGACATGGACCTTGCTTTACGCAAGCCGTCGTTACGCATATCGTTGCTTAAAGGCAGGGCCCATGACAAGCAGTAAGAAGATATCCCCGGCGAGTTACATAACTTGCTGGCAATTACAGGCCGGAACTCCCGTCATACATAACCTGCACGTCCTGTTTGGATGTTCAGGTGACTTGTGACACAGGTAAAACCTACGGCGGGACAGACGCAACGACAATGAGGCTCAGTGCTGTTATCTAGAGAGCACAGCACACGCTTACTACTACTGGTGGTAGCACCACTCCAGAGTGTTGCCACTTAACCCTAGTATCAAAGACTAAAAAAGTACTATTGGTCTACAGCTGAAAGCCGGCTTACCTGCTCATTGCCAATCAACACAGTGCTCCTCTCCCCAGCTCCTGAAAGACTAGATTTTTGCAGCGTTGGCTATTTTTTTTTTGCCGTGGTCGTTTGCGTCTTTCAAGGATCGTCGTCATTGTCGTCTGCGATAAGCCCTTCTCCAAAGGCCTTTCTTTCAGGCTTCTCTCGCCCAGAATCCTAATCCATCCCTCTTTGGTTTGGTGCAGAACTATCCAGAATCGCCTCCATATTCTAGCAGCTACCATATTACGTCCTTGCGCATTTCCCTTGCATCGACGAAATCGCCTCCCCACGCTGAGAATATCTACTTTTGTATGACGCTTTAGGTCTGACGGCATGGGCACCAGGGCCTCACGCCCATCCACATGTATACAAAAATATCATGTCCACACCCGCCAGCATCATCTTGGCTTCGGCGCTTTTGCCCTTAGCGTTCTTCTCCCCAAAGCCTAGATTTTCTTTGAAGGGTGTAGCCTATTGCCAAGGAGGAGATGAAGCTAATAGCTCCCAACAGCCACTCATATCACTTGTTCCCTGACCCATACTACCCCATATGCAGCACAGCATGTAAATGTAATATTGCATGCATGCAACTATAATTCGTATACCACAAGCGGTAGTAGTAGTCGCATGAAGCTCAGCCTGGCCCTTTTTAAATAACAATAGCAAGTGCCTTCTAAGCAGCTGCCAGCCTGCCTTGCCCATTCAAAGTAATAATCACATCACGCCCACGCCATAACACGCAGGCGCAAACTAGAATCTTATTAGGATCATCCCTTGCCTGCTCGCGTAGTAGCTTATGATGTCACCTAATAATAACAGCGCAAGCTAACAAGGACACAAAATATGGCCAGGAGCACTAAGAACCCAGATGTTAGAGACAAGAGACTATATGCTGTATGGAGATAGGGTTTGGCGATGAAAGGGGGAACTGGGTCGTTTGAAGGCAGCATGGGCCTGACTTGGCTTGGCCTTGCCGTATCCTCTAACAGCAGCAGATCACCAGCGGCACGACCTGGCACACGACTTGACATAGTTTTGTGCTAATGCTCAGGCTCTGAGGGTTGCTTCGCAGTTTCATCTCACGCAAGAGCTGTGCAGGCTACAACAGATGTGCATTCAAAGAATGTGGAAACCTGTTTGTGT
The DNA here is from genome assembly GCA_002018265.1 of Ceratocystis harringtonii. Classification (NCBI taxonomy): domain Eukaryota; kingdom Fungi; phylum Ascomycota; class Sordariomycetes; order Microascales; family Ceratocystidaceae; genus Ceratocystis; species Ceratocystis harringtonii. The sequence goes on along the minus strand of MKGM01000259.1, from coordinate 2,885 downwards.
GTGTGTGTGTGTGTGTGTTGGAAAGTACCGCACTGCCGCATAGGACGAAACAAGAAATGGAACTGGATCATGGCTTCAGCTGAGGCGGACGACATTCGTTCTTGGACATGGGCAGGTCTAAGCCGCTCAACCAGCAAGGGGTGCAAACCCTAAGATGTCTGTGGCTGATTTACTATGTCCATTTGCAGGTTCTGTCTTGGCGCTGTTGGGCAATAACGTCGAGCGGGCGGCGCAATTGCCTTCGCGGAACTTTATTCCTCAACTTTCCCTGTGTTTTGGGGTAGCTTCCTGCTGCCTATGTCGCATTTGGTAATTTCCCTGTCACCTGAATTTGGCAAGGTTACACGCCTTTTATTCCACAGCGTCCTGGTATCATCTGCGTATTGTATTTTTGTATCTTTCTTTTGAGGCCGTCAAAGGAACTTTATCTATGCGCAGTGAATGACGAAAACAAACAAAAAGAAAACGAAAGGCCTGGTATTTGATCAGCACTAGCTGGGGGGGAGAGGATGCTTGTCGCTAGAGGCGTGGCATTCACCATTCAACCTAACTCAATACGGTCTTTTTCTCCATTCACGCAAGTCCATTCATCGTTCTCCCTCGTCACGATACCCATATCTACCTGTCAGCTTCGCTCTTCGGGTGATGACTGTGGCTTAGTGAAGGGAGGGGTAGCTTGCAGATGTTCTAACCCGGATAGGCAAAACCGGTGCTGAATCCGTCCGTACCAGTCTTGTTATAGCCGAAGAAACAAATGAATGGGCTCGTTACTTGTTAGTCTTTCTAACCATGTCCCTCCCTCTCTTTCAGGGGCTAGCTATTGTCATTAGCCGCCATCTGCCCATCGCAGCTGCAGCCATGAACCATAGACAATATATGGCGCAGGTGCATACCACGGTGCAGCTGCGGTCGGATTCTCAACCTTGATGACAACAAGATGAAGTGCCAAAGCAAATTTACTCAACGACTTTGTGGCGGGAATTACATCCAACCTATGCGTTAGGTAAGAATAGATCGGCAACTGCGGGGGTAGATGTGGGTGGGCTGGCAACTCATGCTAGGCAAAGGCAAAAAACTGCAAGTAAGCAGGGAAAATAGTGCATGCTAACGCGACGATGTTACCTAGAGAAAGAAAAAAAGCCAGTTGATCACACACAGACCGACGTTAGAGAGTCAACGTACACAAAACAAGAGGGGGGTTATCACGCAGATCTTGCGGGCGTTAAACGTTATCAATTAAGGAAAAGGAAAAAAAAAAAGGACTTTTCGGTCTCCTGTTTGTTAATATGTTTCCTATTAGCCAGGGAACCAGGGCAGCTATGCCACCGCATGCAGTGAAAGGGGGCAAAAGCAACAGCTTTACTAGGTGACGTCCAAGAGCCGCGATTGATAGGGTACGAGGCCAGCCCAACATGTTCCAAGCGTTGGTCACTTTCTTTCCCAGCATTAGTTGCACCTATGTTCGCGATGACTGGAGATGAACGAGCGCTGGTTGCCGGTGCCCTCGGTATCTTGCTTTATTTTTTCTATTTTCTTTTTATTTAAGTTTGCTCTATTAGTTTTTTTTTCTTTTTTCGTTATATTTGAGTTTTATACGTATATAACTCTTCCTCACTTTTATCTGTCTATTTTCTTTTGCATGTCCTGCGTATTGACGCTGACCGCCATTTCTAGTCTCGCCCTATTTTCATGCGTTAATGCCTGCAGGCCTGTCTTAAGTAATAGGACAGACAGTTCACAAGATGAGTAATAAATGCGGCGGCCACCAACAGTCTCATCTTTGTTTCGAATGACCACGTGACCCGCGGCCTGTACTAGTATGCTGAAGCCCAGCAAGTGTCTCTCGGCCGGGAGCTACATGTAGAAAAAGAAACATCACAATCTGCGCCAAAGATACAGAAATACAACTTCGCTTCTTTGCTGTATTCCTGTCTCGGCGGCCTCTCCTATACGCTGGGTGGACAGGCGCGTTCTTTTTATTTGCGAGGCTTTCATAGCGAGGCTCAGTTGCTTCCAGGCAAGTCGATCAGAAAACCAGAAATAAACTGCTGGAAAAAGAGAGAAAGAAAAGAAAAAAAAACCAGAGTTTCGGAATGGCAGGAGATTCACAGCCAGGGAGCAAACCAGGAGATGTTATTACAAGTGGGCCTCACATACATGACTTGAGCGGCCGGGTCATGGGCTTGGGAATGATTATCTTGACGTTCTAACCTAGCCTAGCCTAGCCTGGCCTCATTGGACCCGTAACAGTGATTGGCAGGGTACCATACGTGTGTTGAAGATAACACCACATGCAATACTCTAATTTTATTTTTGAGCAAGATAAGACGAGGAATAAAAACCCGTATGCTAAGGCGAGGCGCAGAGATATCATGGCGATTTGTGAACTTACCCGACAAGAAACAAATGACAATAAATGTGCCAAGTTTCAGCCTGTGCAGACATAGGCTTAGCTTAGCTTGGGGGTTATCAAGTTTCGTCATACTTGCTCAAGTGAGAACAGACATGCGACCAGGAGCCCCCTCGCGGTCGGACCAAAAGAAAGCAAGCTATTATGCATCGTTGCCCTCTCAAACACAGCCTGTAGATTAAGGGCAGCGGGCATATTGTGTCTTGTCCACCGGGCTGATGGCAGGCAGTTTAGCAAATCGATAGTTTGGAAGCCGGTTGGCTAGCTAGGGAAATACTGATTGTCCCTTTTTGACTTTTCCCCCTCCCTCCCTCCCCCCTATTATTATTCTATTTTCCTCTCATCTTTTGACGAAGAAGTGGTCAAGTACGAGGTCTCGATGCTACGCGCAGTTGCATTACCAGACTGAAGGAAGTGAGGCAGGGTATTGGCTTGGTGATTAGCGTACCCGCCACCAACATCAGTGAATATGGCT
>MKGM01000025.1:101361-133336 GCA_002018265.1 Ceratocystis harringtonii | reverse complement strand
TGCATGGGGTAAGTGAGTTGGTAGGGTGGGTGGGTGGGTAGGCCTATTATAGCTTGTTCTCCTTGCAAATCGGAGTCTAATTCCTTGGTTCTTTGGTTCCATTCGGGGAATGTCTGTCTACCTTCTCTTGTCCCTTTGCCTCATCCGGGGCTTTGTGTACCTGTAGTGTCGTGAGCCCTGTTTAGGTATAGCTGAGGGTGGCTAGCTATCCAAGTTCCAGCTGTAGCCCAGCTTTGGCTGCAGCTCCGCTTGTTGTCGTGCTATGTTTTGTTTTGTTTTGTTTTGTTTGCTTGAGTCCACTACTGGTGTTGAGCACAGAGGGCAGGAAAAGAGGCGGCACACTGCGCATTTCCATCACGTTTCTGTTTCTCTTACATCCACTCTTCTCCTAGATGACGCCATCATTGCGCCGTCGTCTTGTTACGGTTTATCTCACCTATCTGCCTTACGCACATGCTACTAAGAATATATACAATGTATATTAACCCTTATCATAACCCTTATCATATTCTTCGTATCCATTAGATCATCCGCTAGCTAAGCCACAGGAGTCGTGGCTGCTTGCTGTATGACGACGTTTAAAGAGAAACTAAATCCAGTTAGTCAAGTTACTTGTTCCTTGATAAAAAAATGAGACAGCTAATCAGGTGCTTCTCTTTTCACTGATTTCACTGATGATAGATAAGACGAATGAAATCATTTTGTGCACAGGGATTTTTCTTATCGATAAACCTTTTGCTAACCCTAAGAATAATTTTCACTTCACAATCATCGTGCTTCACTGTGCGTGGCCTGTCATCTTGCTTTTTTCTCCTGTTCTCTCTACCCTCTATCTCTATGCAAATATGATGTTAATATCGTACACAATATTAAAGGTGTGAAAGAACCGACAAAAAGTTTTAGTCATAGCAAAAGAAAACTTCGCTCAACAGCCTATTTTCGGAGAGCTGTACCCCACTATCAGGTCAACCCTTATCCTTCCCAGTAAACTAGTGAGGTGCTCAACAAGGCAGAGGGCCATTCATCGTGACAAACAAGGAATATTCTCTCTATTTAATTTTCCTTCTCTTTCCCCTCATACCCGTTGAACTTTTACGTAGGCAACCGAATCTTTAACAGATATACGACAGCATATCCAGTCCATCCAACATGGCCGAGTCCTTCACCATCCGTGCTCCTTGTTCCTCAGCCAATATCGGGCCCGGCTTCGACGTCATCGGCCTCGGTCTATCTATTTATCTTGAGGTGATCGTAACTATCGACCCCACTGCTCAGCAGCAGTCACCTGCCGACTACCCACTCAACTGCCGCATAACATATGAGGGCGCTGGCTCCGATGGTGGCGAGACTATTCCGCTGAACCCTGCTGATAATCTTATTACCCGTTGTGCCCTCTATGTTCTGCGTTGCCACAACCTGTGGGAATTCCCGGCTGGCACTCATGTGCACATCAAGAATCCCATTCCTCTCGGCCGCGGCTTGGGCAGCTCTGGAGCTGCTGTTGTTGCCGGTGTCATGCTGGGCAAAGAGGCCGGAAAGTTGGACCTGGACAAAAACAGACTATTCGACTTTTGCTTAATGATTGGTAATTCCCCTCAACATAAAACCCTAATACATCAAGTTCCAAGTCCCCGCGCCCTTCACTTCTGGCATTGGATCTTCCGTCTGGGCATCTTTGTCGTTATTGTGCTATTTAATCCTCCATGCTAATGCTTTCTGTCTCTAGAGCGCCATCCTGACAATGTCGGCGCTGCCCTGTTCGGTGGCTTTGTCGGAACCTACTTGATGCCTCTTAACCCCGAGGATGCCCAGCGTGTCGAGGTTCCTCTGAGCGAGGTTCTTCCTGAACCTGCTGGTGGTGTTAACACTAGAAAGACGCCACCGATCCCTCCTAACAACATTGGCCATTACATCAAGTTTCCCTGGGCCCCCGCCATTAAGGCCATTGCCATCATCCCTGACTTTGTCGTGGCCACTCACGATGCTCGCGCTGTACTGCCTCCACACTACAGTCGCCCCGATGTGGTGAGTTCATATATTCGAGTTCAAGCATAGGGCTTGTCCCCCCGCAAATTTGCTGTTTATTTGGCTTACAAACTTTGTTTCATTTATAGACTTTCAACTTGCAGCGGATAGCCCTGCTGCCTGTCGCTCTTGGCCAGTCCCCTCCCAACCCAGAGCTTATCCACCTGGCTATGCAGGACAAGATTCATCAGCCGTATCGCCAGAACCTAATCCCTGGTCTCGGCGACATCGTACAGAGCATGTCACCTGCCACCCAGCCCGGCTTCCTGGGCGTATGTCTATCGGGCGCTGGACCTACTATCTTGGCTCTGGCCACCGACAACTTCGAGACCATCGCTGAGAATATCATCAGCATTCTCAAGGCCAAGAACCCTAAGCCTATAACTTGTCAGTGGAAGATCCTAGAGCCAGCCGAGGGCTGCTCCGTTGTGCGATAAAGCAGATAACGGTCTTGCTTGCGGAGGACTGGAAGAAGAAAGGAAAGCAAGACGAGTCGATATATTTGCATGCCGAATTTCGGTAACAAGGTGAAGGTACCACTTGCATCTTAGCATGGCGAACATGATGACATATAAATGCTTGGTTATTTGACCAGTGTGCGCGCATGAACATGGAAGAAATGGGCCGCTATCTGCATATACGACGATGTATCTTGTGCCTATTTATTATGCTTTACTCACTCACAACTATAAAACAGGGCTCCTTTGCGCATATGGGAATTCCGCCTCTATTAAAACGTATCGGCTATATTTCAAATTCTTCTTGTACAAAATGTTGCAGAACCAGCTTGCCTTCATTAAACGTCTCTTTTTCAAAGCGCACGATAATCGCCGCATGCGTGTGCCGGTCGTTGTGAATCCACACTGGGAACTTGCGCCAGCCCACTGCATCTAGGGAATCGATCATCGAGAATTGCGCTGGTGTGAGTGCTAGCGTTGGTTGCGCAGGGATTGACATTCGTCGCTCGCGTGTCATGATCCGCGCGTCATCTGAGTCCAAAGCCTCCTCGTAACCATCGCCGCCACTGGCATTAGTATCCAGGAATTGCTCGCTTTGCACCGAACCTAGCGCCTCGTACGCATGTGCTACCTCCTGGCGAATTCCCTGCACCCACAACGGGGGGCGGTACTTTTCAATGGCAACTCCACCCTGGCCCAAGTCATGCATGCGTATACGACGCGAACTGCGGCAGGTACTGAATATGGAGCTGATAAGAAATATGACTACGCCAATGGGGAATAATAAGCTAATAGTGGCATAGAACGGTATAGAGTGTATGAAGGCTGAGATGCGGGCGGATAAAGCCACTGGCTCGGGTACATGTGGCGTCAGTGGCTTACTGGCATCTAGAACCACTTGACCGTAGCCTGGAACAAAGTGCGGCTTGAGAACGTCTAGATTGCGGTATGGGTCAGTGCGCGAGATGCTGGTGGTGTAGTAGACGGCTGTGCGGTCGTTGGTGATGTTGGCATAGAGTGTGCGGTTCTTAAACTTTCTCAAGCCTGACATGAAGATTGATCCAGGATCGGCAAGCACACTAAGGAGTGGCTTGCCGGTCTCGCGGAAGTCGTCGATGGTAAATAGCTGACGGCCCGACATGGACACTGTGCGGGAACCAATGGCATTCCATACATGGCTGAAAGCACCCTTGACTGGCGCCCGCGCGCCTAGATGTGGTGTTGCGAATGTAGCAAAGTTCTAGTAAGTCAATCAGTAAGGGACGGCACGGGTGACAAGTAAACAAAATGGATAGAGGGCCAGGGAAACCTACCATACACTCGACGGAATCCAGGAAGCCCTTCGCGTATAGCAATCCCGCTGTGTAGCGGACTACAAGCCCACCCATTGAATACCCGACCATGCTGAACTTGCGGACCTTGCCGCCGCGGTCGCTGATGCGCTGAACCTCAGCCTCGATCTCGGCACACACACGCTCGCCACCCCTGTCAATACCGTCATACGTGAAGCTTCCGGTATTGGCCTCGGCAACGAGAATATGAAGCGTGTCCTGGGGGAACTTGGCTCGCAGCGCTTTGGCCACACTGGCCATGTGAATGGGTTTACCCCAAAGCTAGGTAGGGAGGATTAGCATGTAATTTGGATAGTTGGCAGGGGAGACATACGCCGTGGACTACCACGCACAGATGGCTGGCTTGTATATCGCCGCTACTTAGGCTGGTCATGATGACGTATGTTTCGTGCTTTTTGCAACTGCACGAGAAATAGCGGACTTTTAAGGGGAAGAGGTTTGCCAGCCTGGATCCTAGCTTGATGCAGCAAAATAAGACAGACAAATGCGAAAGATAAAAGACGTGTAATGTTATACGTAACCCTTCTTTGTAGTTGACGGCAATTAGTAATAAGGAAACATCTATCAGTATTTGTATGGCGTCAAGAAAGATACCAGTCTTGCTTGGCCGGGTACGAAGAATCCGGCGGCTCAATTATTAGACCATTTCTGACCCAGACAAAAGTAGGGCGCTGTATCACGGGCCCTGCTATTCTACGATAGATGACAAAGCAAGACTTTTTTGAGCTGACTTGCCTTTTTATGTAGTAAATAAGCATGGGCAGACTCATAAGCAGAGCCTCTTTTTCCACTTCATGCTCCCTTTTCAACAACTAAGCGTGGCTGAGCTTGGCTGGGGTTGATTTGAGCCAGAATTTAGACCTTGGAAACAAGGAAAAGAGCTTAGTAGGGAGGGGTAGCACAAAGACTCAAAGCATATGGTTATCAAAGCTTGTCACCGTTGGTATTATATGACGATATTGACAACCGACTGGCCTGGAAGTTTCTGTCCGGAACACGCCGTCGTATTGCTGCGAAATAACAGTAGGTAGACGTAAAATAATACAATAACAATAACAATGACTGGCCTCGCAGCATTTATGTACGAGGGTGTTGTGGATGGTCTACACCAAAACTGTTACCGTCATACATATGTGGAAAAAAAATGCGTAGTATGCACCGGCATATAGGAGCTTCCATTTGCCTGTGTGCGTCTAGCTGGCATTGTGTTGAAGAGGGTTTCGGACTCTGAATATCGCGCTGAATAGAGTGTTCCTATATTTTGCTAGGTAGAGATGGGGAGTTGAAGGGAGAGTAGACCTCGGCTATTATGCGGCAAAACTCAACAATGGATGCGCTATGGTGGTGGCCCGGCAGGATGGCTGCCATGAGCTGGCAGTCAAGTGCCTTTTCGTCAACCCTAGATGCTTGTAGCCTTGCTTTCCCTCTATCAATCCTGCTCAGCCTTGGCCATTCAACGTCATCTTCACGAGCAGACAGTGCCTAAAGAAGGTTCTGAAGATTAGTTTGTAGCCTTCTCGATAACTAGATACCTTTCTTCAGCCTTTTGCTACGAACTCTGCCGTTGCCGTTGCATGTTTTTGCTATAGTGTAGCTTCTGTTGCTTTTTGCTCCTCTGCATCATTCTTTTTCGGGGACTCCATATCGTGCTCTCTATCAAGAAGCAGCCGATGTGGTGATACTTTGCTTCGGTCGACGAGTTTCCTCGGCGGTCTAGAAACTGCATCTTGCGTTTAATCAACCTCTTTATCTCTTTATATCCCCCCCCTTCCAAGCAAACCTACATCCAGACTAACGCCAGTGTCTCTCCTGTTTATCTCTTATCACGTGCTCCCTACACCCACACGCGGCTCTTTCCCACGCGTCGGACTTCTTTGTATTCCTCCTGCTTGTCCGCATTTCACCATCCCTACGCCATGGCAGCCACTCTTCCGAATCTCAAGCATCTCCCATGCCCGGCAGGCCCGGCATGCACTGCATTTAAATGTTTGTTTGGCCATGCTGATCGCTCCGATGACAGCCAGAACACACCTCTCAAATCTAGCGGCGAAGTCGGCACCATACCACAGCCTCCTGCTTCTAAGAAACGGTCCTTTGAGTCTCCAGTCGCCGCAGATGGGCCTATAGCCAAGCGCGCCAAAAGCAGCACGAACCTGCAGTCACAGTCTGATTCCTCTAAACCCGCGTCACAACTACCGTTAAAACTCGAGTCGACTGTTCCAGTAGCCAACATTGCTGCTTATTCTGCGTCTGTGCCTAAGTCAGACACTTTGATACAGCAGGCTCGAACCAAGAGCCTGGCTAGGCTTGGCAGTAATGTTGCTTCTTTACCGGCCCAGCCAAAGCCTTCTACAGCATCAGTTCAGAGGGCTCTTTCATTATCAGGAAAGCCTGACTCTGCTTCCCCTGATTTCTCTTCTACTGCATCAAATATCCCCGCCACACGTCAAAAACCCCCTTCTTCACGTCTAGAACCATGTGCTTCCTCTATGCCCTCGTCGGGGGCTCTCCCAAAGACCATTAAGCAGCCTGCTACATCCACTGCTCCTGCATCTAAACTACAACCTAAATCAGCAGTCGTTCCTCTCAAGACACCACCCAGACCCCAAAAGGGCGCTCTTCTTACTCCCAAGACTGTGGCTGCTGATCCAATTGGCTTTGCGGGTAGACTTAAGGTTATCCAAATGCTTCATGCCGAGCTCATTCGCCTTGACGGACTTTTGCGAGATGCACACCCCACCAGAATAGAGCTGTTTCTCTCTCAAGACGAAGCCAATAAAATGGCTGTAGATATAGAGGGAACCATAGCTTCTGGCCCGAGCAATGTGTACCGTAATATAGTTGGTGCCCGTCTTTCTGGCTACAAAAAAATGATTACTGAGGCTTGGCTCAAGGAACGCGAGCTTGCCAAGGCCCCTCCTAAGCCGAAAGGCGATGATGGCAACCTGCCCAAAATTATTGATACCGGCCTGACACCCGAACAAGAAGTGTTTATCGCTGGTCTCATCGAAACGCCCATTCATGATCTGGCTCAATATGGATATGTCCCTTCTCCCCCTAGCGAGGCAGATGTTGCCAAAGCATCGGCAGCTATGGCGATGTCTCAAGGCTGGGAAAAGTGCGACCGCTGCGAACAACGCTTTCAAGTCTTTCCAGACCGTCGTCTTGAAGATGGATCCCATACGTCTGGTGGCTCCTGCACTCATCACTATGGCCGCTTATACTGGACCAGCCCCGTATCGACTGCCGGCAAGACTCGCGCTAAAGGAGACCGGAAGTACCGTTGCTGCAACCAGGCTGTGGGCGATAGTCCTGGATGTATAACTAGAGAATGCCATGTATTTAAAGTCACCGATACGCCGCGCCTGGCTCATGTTCTTCCTTTCGTAGAAACACCTCCTAATGAAGCACCAGCCACAGACGCCAAGGCTGTATGCTTTGATTGCGAGATGTGCTATACAGTGAACGGCATCGAACTCGTGCGTTTGACTGCGACGGCTTGGCCATCCGGTGACATTATCCTTGATGTCCTCGTGCAGCCACAGGGTGCTATTCTGGACCTCAACTCACGCTACTCTGGCGTCTTCCCACAGGATATGGCTAACGCCCAGCCGTGGGATGGCTTTGAAGAGCCTATTGCGGCACCTATACCCGGAAACGTAACTGCCGTGCGTAGCAGCCAGATTAAAATCGTCAGTTCACCTGCTGCAGCACGTGAACTGCTTTTTGCATTGATAACGCCTGATACACTACTCATTGGCCACGGTCTTGAAAACGATTTGAATGCTACGCGCATTATACACCCAAAGATTATCGATACTGTCTTGCTGTACCCAACTCGTAGCGGTTTGCCATCTCGCATGGGGCTCAAGGTCCTGGCATCAACACACTTGAATCGCAAGATCCAGGTTGATGATGGGACAGGCCAGGGCCACGATAGTGCGGAGGATGCACGTGCATCGGGCGAGTTGGTGAGAGTCAAGGTCAGGGAGAAGTGGATTTCTATGCAGGCTAAGGGCTGGCGACTGAAAGATGGCGAGTTTGTGATGCCACCGTAGAAGCTAAATGGTGCCAACTGAAGAAAATCAACCGACTAAACAGCCCTGTTTGCCAAGGTCTTGCTAAACATAGAGTGCGAAGTGAATTTTATCTTGTTTATTGTGTTGTATTATACAGATGTGAGTGGACTTGGTTGGTCTCTCGCCATATTCTGGGTGTGGTGTGGTGTGGTGTGTGTAGTATTCTTAATTGTACAAACGGCTGTTCCGATTCCGCCAAATGACCATGCCCTCTCGCTTCCCCCCGTCTCTCTTCTCCCTGAGACCTACAACGAACCGCCTTCTGCTTCTACTAGTTTACGCCTTGCCAACATTCAGCAAAAACTGGCCGTTCTGCTTGCCGGCAGGAAGGTACGAGACATTGGGGTTTTGGGCCAGCGTCTGGGCAATTTCTTTGCTAGCCTCAATTTTTCTGATTTGGATGAGGCCATCGCCAGAGCGGGCAATAGCCTTGCTGATAGTATCGGCAGACTCGGCCTCACCTTCGGCACGGATGACATTTGCCTGGCGCTCTTGCTCAGCCTTTTCAACGATAAAGCGTGCGCGCTCGGCATCCTGCTGGGCAATCTGTTTCTGCTCGACAGCCTTGGTGAATTCCTGGCCGAAGGTCATGTGGGTGATGCTGACATCTTCTAAAGCAATGTGGAACTCGGCGGCACGGCGCGTTAGATCATCACGAATGCGCTGGCTGACTTGCTCACGCTGTGTAATAAGCTCGGCAGCGTCGAACTGGGCGACAATGCTCTTGAGGACTTCATTGCCGATGGACGGCAGGACACGCTCGTCGTAGTCGAGGCCGAGGTTCTGTCAGGAAGAGGAAAGGAAATTATGTTAGTAAAAGCGCTTGGTCATGACCTGACTCTAGCATGCTAGCTATCGCCATGCTTTTGATGTTCTCCTTCAGAAGTTATCGGCTTACCTGGTATATCTTGGGCAAAGCTTTGACTTCAGGGCGGTGAAGTACTCTTAGCGTTAGGCTAACCATCTGCAGGTCCTTAGAGCCAGTTGTGGTAGCAATGTTGCGGGGCTTTGTCCGCACGTCAAAGATGATGCTCTTCTGAACCCACGGCAGTAGGAAGTGAGTGCCCTCGTTCACAACATCCTCCTTGACACCGCTCAGACGGTCAAAGATGACAGCACGGGATCCACCCTTGACATCGTACAGAGAGGACTGAATAGCAGCAACACCAATGGCTGCAGGCACGGCCATGCGATAGGCAAAGTTGAGGATGCTTGCCATGGTGTGTTTGGTTATGTGTGGTTGTGGTGGGGTAGCTAAAGGGCTTTTGCTCGCTAAAATAGACGATGGAAGGGTATCGCGGCGATAAATGGCACTGGAGAGGACGCAATAAGGGTGTGTGGATGCTGCACGATGGTTGTTGTCTAGAGCTCAAGCACTTGTATATCTATCGTCAGTGTATTTTTTATGTCTGCATCGGCTGCTCTCACTACCTTCTCTCTTCTTCTGCTGAGCCTATGACCCGCTTGCTTAACGCTAATTGGCCTAGCATATTCCAAGGCTGTATTTCCCTTGCAAAGGCAAGGCTACGTAGTTTTGCAGTATGACTAATCATAGACTAGTCCTAAAATAGCCACGAATCTGGGTCGGGAATCACGTTTTGACTCGTCCAATTAGCGCAGGCCTGATTTCTCTCGGAACGGGGCCAGAACCGACGACAATTTGAAGAATTGCGAACAACCAAGTTCTTCGCTCATCGCATCAATATCTGCGCGGCTTTGCCCTCGATTGTCTCTACGATCTTTTCCAATCTCTCCTCTCCAAATATCCAGTCAAAATGCAGCCTACGCAGGCCCGTTTGGGTGGTGCCAACATCAAGCTTGGCACCAACTCTCAGTATGTTTTTTTTTCCGTTATACCGGCTCACCCTTTGGTGGCTGTCAATTGCAGTAGACCCCAAGCAGAACATCATCCAATATCGCGACTTTCAGAGTCTCAGCATGCTAATACCTGGTTTCTAGCTTCCTTGGTTGGTGGGGTCATATCAGTACGTACAAACCTACCATTGGCCACTTTCTATAGAACTCGACGAACGTGTAGACCATTGCCCATCGACAAACCAATGAATTGATGAGCTAGCTACCCTATTTTGCTACACACTGGGTGGCCGATGAGAACCACCGCCTGGCGACCACTATAGTTGTCTGGAGCACATAGGATGCAATGCCGGCTACAAATACAAGCGTTAGACAAGACGACGAGACTAACGCCGCGTCATTGCAGACAACATGAAGCAGAAGGGTATTGTTACCTACGGTGTTGCCGCTAACCGCCAGAACCCTCTGGCTGGTGCCATGCACGACGCCGTCTTTAACGTCTGGAGACGCTTCTCGTCCCAGGTGCTGTACTGGGCTCCCCCCATGATTGTCGGCTACTACACCATGCAGTGGGCTATTCACCGGTACGCCAAGTCCTTCTATTAGCTTCTGCGCACATGTGCTAACTGTTTTTTCCCTTCTGATTGTAGCAACCACTACCTGAACTCCAAGGCTGGCCGTGCCGAGTTTAGCGACTCAGAGTAACGGGCCAACGACAATTGGACAACCGGATTAAATGTTTGAAAACAACATGACTGTACATCATTTTTCATATCGCTGGCCTGTGAGCAACTGATAATAGACTGCGCTAGCACCTTTCCCACGTACACCTGTGTAAATTTTCTATGTGTGATTTTGCTTGCCTGTGGATATATTTGTTTCTTGGAGAATCTATCCGTCATGAACAGCGTTTGTCTCCCCGCCTGCAAGTGCTCAATATGGTACTGAGTAATTAGATAGAGTTTCCCTACTTCTCAACGTGTGTAACACGCCGCTATGGTGCTGGAAACTTGATCAACCAACTCACCAAAAGCCGACCCAAACATGTATTTTTAGTGTCTCCACCAATGAGAGGTCAACCTCCTACCTCATAAAATTTCTCACAGTGTCTGTGACAGTGCGAAACACTCGGAATATCAATAATCCGATCAGACTCTGCGCTGTGCCTGGCCCCACTTCAAACCGCCTTCCTATCTGGGCGATTGGCGCATCTCTGATAACAGAAAAAAAAGTTTCTTTTTAGATTCTGTTTCTGAAAATCTTCGAGCTGTTTAGACATTGGGAGTTTTTTTTTGCTTTAATTCCTGCTTTAATTCTTTCTTTTTTCTCTCATACACAAGAAACTGTCTTCTTCTCACTTGACTACCCTATATCACGGTCTCAATCCCGATTTCCTCGTTTTACACATACACGTACATACATCATCTAGACACAATGGCCTCCGAGAAGCCCAAGAAGGAGAAGAAGGACAAGAAGGAAAAGAAGCGGTCCGAGACCGAGGGCGTTCACAAGGCCGTTAAGAAGGATAAGAAAGACAAAAAGGACAAGAAGGGCAAGCTGGAGGAGCACATTGAGGAGCACCTTGCTGTCGAGTCTCCCTCTGTTGAGACTCCTGCTACCGCTACCGCTGAGGATGTTGAGATGGACGCCGAGAAGCCCGTCATCGCCAAAGCGTCACTGGTTCCTTTCGCTCTGCCTCTGGCCGACGACAAAGCCATGAAGAAGGTTCTGAAGGCCACGCGCAAAGGTACGTTTGTCATCTAGTTTTTCCCGTTGGCTTAAACCCCATAGGCCTGGCTATGCATAGCCTTGGCCATACTTCCATCACCACTATACTAGAGCATGTGTGCTAACCACTTTCCTTCTATCCGCTCTACAGCCGCCCGCAACAACACTCTCAAGCGCGGTGTCAAGGAAGTTGTCAAGACCCTGCGCAAGTCCGCCGCCGCCTCTCCGAGCAACACCGGCTTCCCTGGCATCGTGGTAATTGCTGCCGATATTTCGCCCATGGACGTCATCTCACACATTCCCGTGCTGTGCGAGGACCACAATGTGCCCTTCATCTTTGTCACATCGCGTGCCGAGCTCGGCGCTGCTGCCAAGACCAAGCGCCCCACCTCCGTCGTCATGCTCATGGAGTCGCGTCCTGCTGGCAAGAAGGCTGCCGAGTCCAAGGACAAGGATGAAGACGATACCGAGGACTACGCCGAGGTCTATCAGGGTCTTGTTAAGCTGATCCAGAAGGAGTCAGCCAAGCAGTGTTTCTGGTGAATCACCAAGAAAAAAAAGAACCACACATTCACCAACTAACTCCCACCACCACTTGACCTATTCACTACAAATGTGAAGAGGTATGGGCGCATATTTCACTGACTGTTTGGCTGCCTTTGCTTCCCCCCACCCCCTTTTTGTGTGTTCATTGAGCTCTTTTTCTGTTTTTATTTCGTGCGATGCCGGGCTCTCTCGGTGGTGAGGGGGCTGTTTGTTTTTGTTGGATCTCAGTGGTATTTGCGTATTGAACACAGGCTTGCCTTTATTTACTTGGCTTGGACTTGGTACACGCAGACCAAATTGCTTTCCTCTCCCCTTCCCACTGAGGGAGAGATGTTGAACTAGTGTGTTACAGGGTTGGAACTGGCAATCCATCTATCCCGGATACGGCGTTTTGGGCATTTGATATTCATGTTGTTAAAGGCATATGGGCATATACAGGCGATAGTTCTTTTTAGCAAATTCAACTACTGCTGCAACTTTAAAGCACTCGTCTCTTGCATTGGCCACTACAGAGTTTCCTCGGTATTGCTGGATTGGTTGGTGGATGATTGACTTGGCTTCCAAGGCCCACATTGAATAGTTGTATAATATTATTCAGAGGCACATCTTTGCGTGACATTGACTATCTTGTGCATCGCTTGTATGCTCCTCCTACACATTACTAACAATTGAAAACTAAACTTTATCAACGCCGTATTTGTCCGAGCATTTACTGCAAGAAGCTGTCGAGAGGATCACCCCGAGTGCCCCACCAGGTGAGAAGCAGAGACAAGCCTAGAGACTCAACAAGCTTGGCAGCGACGCTGACACCAACGGTATCGAGGGGACGGCGCTCGGCAAACAATTGAGAGATGTACTACAAGAACGCTGTGTTAGGGCGATGAAACGTCGTCACGATACAAGAATGTCAGACACTTACTCCAGGGGCGGACGTAGCCAAGAACACAAGGCCGCCTAGATACGCAGCGCCAGTGTAGCTCAGAGTACCGGTAGCGTTAATCAAGGCACCAACACCATAACTCTGTAGGGCAGAGCCGACGAGGGAACTGCTGTAAACAATAGCGGCACCGGAAGCCTCCTTGGACTTCAGGAACTCCTCCTTGGTGTTGGATACCTTGGCACGCTTGTAGGTCTCGCCGAAGATGGGGGACAGGACGGCCATTTCAGTGGCATGGTTGAAAATGGTGCCTAGTAGGATAGCAGAGGGCTTGACTTTGGGGAAGCCGGCTGTAGTAGAGAGAATCACAGTTAGCATTGGAAACGGATAGTCGATGTTGCCACCTAGGCCATTCGCAGTCTATGAAGCGAAAAAGAACGACTTACAGCTAAGGACGGGAACGAAGCTGTTGGTAACCATTTTGAATTATATGTGTAGTGGTGTAGTAGCAAGAAGCCTTGGGATTATCGTGGGAGGAGATGGATTGAGAGATGAACGATCGGATGGTGATGGTGACAATGATGATGACAAGAAAAGGAGAGGAAAAACAAGTGTCACTGATAGGTTGGGCTACAGGCTTTTATGTATGAAGCTGACCGACTAGTTAGCTGGCAGGCGGGACAGAAACGGAGTAATGGCAGAGAAAAGGGAAGCTGCCAAAGCCTGTAACTCAGCTCAGCTAGCTCGGCCAATCAGTAGCTTCGGCATTTCGAATAACTCGTGTTATTAGGTAGCTGCCAATTTAGACCGGGCCCTTTCTTCTTCCCTGTTTCCTCCCTTATAGGAGGAAGCAAGAGGGAGACCGCCGCCTTTTCTGCAAGCGGCAGGCTTCTTCCCTAACTCTACCATAGGATGCGTGTGCTTCCCGCGTATGGTGGGCTTAGCTGCCGTCAACTTTGTAGTAGTTGCCGCCAACTGTAACTATAACTTTAGCCACAATCAACTCACGTATGGGACAGCTCGTAGCATTCCTGTGAAGCCTCCTTGCGCTACGTATGAAAACTATACTTTTCCTCGTTAATCATTGGTGATTAGTACCTAGGTGACGGGCACTAGCCAGCTGAGTCTTCGTAATGTCTTGGTCTAGACATGGTCTCCACATAATGCAGCAGGGCGAGTGGCATTGCTTTAGCATTCGCAAATTCACCTGCCATGGAATCGGAAAGGGATCCCAGTGCCCTTTGAGGTGTAAGTTGCTAACAGACCCGCATACAAACTGGCATACTGGGCTGTTAGTGCAAATTCGCCTCCATGTCGTCATCTAGTGCAGTGCATTTGCCCTTATCCGCATTAGGCGGCGAGTGGGTGTAGGAATCACGTTAAAGTTACAAAGCTGCCATGAGCGACGCATTGAAGTCTATGTTAGGCCAGTTACTGAGTCAAGCGCCCCGGCCGTCTTCCTGAGTGAGGTGAAAGAAGAAGGGGACAACTTCGCTGCCATGTTGTATGGTCTGCATTTGCGGTTACAATTGTTCTTCTCTGCCTCGTGCCTCTCTCTTCGTGCGTCTGCTCTCTGACGCCAGGCTACGCTATATCACATAATAAGCACACTAGTCCCCGGATCGGGCAACTTGGGTTCTCGACGACTCCAACTCGGACTGGCTTACTAGGTGCGGTGGCGAAGGATTGAGTATGGACCTGGGCATGCAATTTTGATCGGTCATCGTCACCGAGATCGCAGAAATGACCTGAAGCGACTTGACGGTTGGTACATGCATGTTTCTATGAGCTTGCTCCCATGGTTATCATGCCCCTTCATACCCCAGCATCAATTTTCATGGAGCTACGCTTTCAGTCTACGCTAGGGAGACATTGAATGGCGAGTTTATGCGCTCGCAGTTCTTTAATACAAGACAAGGGATGTCAAGAATTAAAGGGAAGCAGCCTCATGCCTTGCTGGTAATTGGTTTGAGCAACCCATCTATAATGCACCGCACAAAAGGAGATCACAATTAGAAAGCCGAAATGGAGAAGTGCTGCAATGGACCAACACACGATCTAGGAGAATGGGCAGCTGGAAATTGATATCAGCATAACGCAGACAGACGTCCCCCAATGCCCATATTTGCCTTGATTACCTCGAGCTCCAAAAGCCTCCAAAGACCAGCTTAATAACGTCAAACAAAAATGGGATTAATACTAGCGATTAAGACGTAAAAAAAGCAAAAAATCTTTATAAATCCCGGAATGTGGAATGCGCTTTGTATGTACTGAATTCACTCATACTCTACCTATCAAGCCGGTCCAATTAGCCCTCGGCCAAGCCAATTAATTCAAGACCAGATCAAGCCATATGCTGGCCGTCTTCGCCACCTCGCAGCGCCAACAAAGCCCGCACGTCAGAAACATACTGTAGACCCTCAAGCAAGGGCACAATATTCAGCAAATCATTATCGGTTGGGTCGTTTATCCAGCCCTGTATGGGGATAGCATTGTCTGTTTCAGAGGGTTGGGGGTTAGTCAGCGTGTCAAGGCGTGAGAGAAAAACAATGTAAATAAATGTAATTCGTTGCATTTCTTACCCTGGTGAAACATGTAGCTCAGAGGACTGTTATCTAAGATCATGACCTTGCTGAGATCCGGCTCAACAGCGCTCAAGTCCTTGATAAAGGCATTTTGCCGAAACGTACAGTGCTGGCGATAGAAGCGAGCAGCAAAATACTTGCGTTCTGATTCCAGCCAGTCAATGACAGGATCAGCGTATTCCTGTACTGAAGCCGTGAAGACAACGAGTTTGTACCACTTGCTAATCTACCGAGTTCCAAGTGTAATTAATGGTTAGTGAAAAATCTGGAGAGGCCTAGAGAGCCAGAAAAGGAAAGTAGAGGCAGTGGCCATACCCTTCGCAGGAAATCATCGCAGTGCGGTCGCTTGTGCACATAGTACAAAATTGGGTGTTGTGGGCCAACAGCCATCTGGCCGCCCATGCCCACAAAGGCCGTGTTGAGACGGACTTCGACCATGTGGCCGGATCCAAGACGGTTGCCCTTAGACATGCTGTGGATCAGGGTTTCGTCGAGATCGAGGATCAAAGTCTTTTGGTGTTCCGATGGTGGCCCTTCAAAGTTGAGATACGAAGGCTGGCGGCGGGGTATCAACGGTCGGGGCGGAGCAGGGGCTCGGGGATATTTTGTTATAGCACTGCCAGCCTGTGATGTAGGAGACTTGATTTGCGCAGAGATGTCAGCAGAAAGACCATCGCCACTGACTTTAGCCCGCGAGACAGACGAGCCCGTCTTTCTGTGCCGGCGCTCTTTGAGGGCTTCGTCGCTAGCCTGCACTTTTATACGGATCGAACGAGAGGGCGTTGAGGTGTCTTGCGAGCCATCACGCGGGCGGGAAGTGGCAGATGAGCGGCGGCGCGACGGGGTATCAGAGTCGGAGGACATGCTGATGCTAGATTTGCGTTTGCTTGCGCCCGAAGAGCGGGCTTGCGAGGACAAGGATGTCGATGTCGATGTCGATGTCGAGGTAGGTTTTCTACGGTGTCGCGTGCTAGGGGACCGCGGCCTTGGGTGTTTTTCTCCGGTCTTGGACTTGGAAGCTTCAGGCCCAGACAAAAAGCCCAGTCCTAAGGCGTCGAACAGGGTCCGGAAAGGCAGTAATGGGCGGAAGCGGCCGGTTTTGTCGTAGAACAATGCCAGGAGATAGAACCCTGGGGCGGCTATAGTGGACAAGATCCAGCGCAAGGAGCCGATGACACATGACGCAATGCGCTGTGGTACGGCCAGCCAGGAGGTTTTGGCTGTGGGCGCAGCGGCATTAGACGGCGATGGCCCGGATTTTATGTCCTGGGCGAGACCGGAGGAGGCATCGAATGGGGGATCGGGTTGGGTCAGAGGATTTGAGGCATGCGCTAGCGTTGAGATAGCGTCTGGGTTGTTGAGTTGTATGGGCTGCAACTTGGCTGCATCAATAGTGGGATCATCGGACTCGGGAGTGTCATCTAAGGGGGAGTGACCATGGTGGCCTTCAATGGAGCGCATGAGACCGAGTGAGCTAAACGAGTTGGTACGCGATGGAGTCGGCGAGTTTTGCGGAGACACGCGGGAAGAGATGATGTTGAGGGAGTTCATGGTGCCTGCATAGCCATAGGGGACGGATGGGGGGGCATGGGAGGGGAGAAGAGAGGAAGGAGAGTGGCTTGGAGAAAAAAAGAGGGCAGCAGGCAGGTTCGCTGGGCAATTGGAGATAAACCGGAGATTTTGTCTTGGTGCCTACAGAGGATTATGGGCCAGTCCGTGTCAGAATCGACAGAAGCTAAGGGGAAGCCAGGGAGCGGGTCAAGAGGTAAGAAAGCGAGGGAGTTAGCTAATAGGCGAATTGGAAGTTGTTTATACGGCCAGGTTGCGAGAGGCAAAGGAGAGACGAGGCCAAGAGGAGGCCGAGAATTAGGCGAGAGAAGAGATGAGAGGAATAGAAACTATGTACGTAGGAGGCGTCGCGAGTGATGACGTCGAGGGGGGGGGAAAGAGAAAATAAAATACAGGAGAACAATAACACGAGAGAGATTTTGGCGATGTCAAAGCAAGAAGGGGAAAAATAGATGTCATAAAAAGCGGCTTAAAAATGATTTAAAAACGAATCCGAAGTACAAACCCTAACTTCAACCCTCGCTCCATCCATCTTCAACTCAACACTGACCCAAAGAAAGCACCACCATGCACTACGGCCTTGTCCCCTTTCCTCTCAACAACCAACAGGCCAGAAACCCGAAAAATCGGTCCTTTGTGTCCGGGCAACCTTTCGGTTTCTACATCACGCTGCTTTGCGGCTCCTTGCGTGGTGGTTTCCGTCCATGGCTCCAGCTCATGGTAGTCTTGGCCTTCGTGACATTCTTCTGCTCGGATTTTACTCTTTCCCTCGTCGCTAAACGCCCGTCTCATGACTTCTTGTTGCCCGGCCAGGCCGTTTGTTGGGGATTCTTAACGACAGAGCGTATCAATATAACGAGGTCAGGCGTGTATGCATACCTATACCTGTATTGTTTGCCTCGATACCGGCAACAAACAAAGACCAACATCTGACATACTTGGGATTCCTTGGCCGTTTCTAGCAAATAACTCCCAAGCTCACATTCCCTCCAACGATACTACGAGTCTATCGAGGTTCTAGCAACCCTTAGTGGCCTGTAACCCTAATATATATGCAGTACGACATCTACATCGTCACAAGTTCAGCTTCCTGTCTTTCCATCTTTACACTTGCATTTTGTCTCGGACTAGCTCAAACAAGCTTCTGCAGCACGACAACCCAGTGCAATAGTGCTTTGTCTTGGTCTGTTTTGTTCCCGTTTTGTCCTGTTCTATCCTCTTTCTTGCATATGCATGCTACAACAGGAAATCCCCGTATCCACTATAGCGGTGGCTTAGTCATCTGCTTCCTACGATACCAAGCCAAGTGCTCAGTCAGCCAACCCGAGCGCTAGGGTTCACATGCACGCATTTACTTTGTGTGTTAGCGACGAAGACTGACTCACTCTTCTCTCTGGCCATTTGCTTTTCGTTCTTCGTGTGTATCTTTGGCTGGACTTGGACAAAAGAGAACCACGACAAAAAGCCTTGTGAAGTTTATTCTTTTAGTCCTTTTCACTATTGCCAAATTCTGCTTGTCATAAAAATCCCGCGCAAAAAAAAGTCGATTGTGTGCCTCTCCAAACCCCAAGCCTCATTCACGATCTCTATCCTAGGTCTAGGTTTTCTCGACTCTTCCCCACAGAGCGTTACCACACGGCTAGAATACACACGGGGAACCCATCTCTACCCGCATTCCTAAAATGGCGTCTAATTCTTCGGGCTTCATGCCGGATCTCAGCAAATTCATTCGCTTTGTCAACTCAAAACCTCTGGAGGCGAGCATCGAATACTTGGTATCGTGAGTTGCCTACTTGTAACTGATCAGCATGCTAGGATGATACCAATTACTGCGCCTATTAGCCCCACTAACCGCTGTTTTCCCCTTGCAGGCTCTTCAAGAGACGACAAATCACGGGTCCCAAGGACTGCGCCGTAGCCACCGCCCACCTCCTCTTTCAGGTTGTCAAGTACTCAAAATGGTCTGATGAAGAACAGCTGATGGCCCAAGTGTGCCGCGTGGGCAAGCGGCTTGCCGACGCCCTCCCCAAAGAGCTTGCTATCGTCAACATTGTGCGCAGAGTTCTCAGCGTCATCCATGACGAAGCCAACGAGGACCGCGACAACGATGCCTTTAGCGATACCGCCTCTGAGGTCTATGAAAACACACAGCACAATGCCGTCATTGCGAATGCTAATGCCGCCGCTTTTTCCTCAAAACACACCTGCTTGGCCTCCATCGCCGAGACCCTCGGCAGTATTGCGCCCCCACGTCTAACTCGCCAGCCCACTCTATCCACTATTAGCTCCTTTAGCACACCCAAGTCATTGTTCAATATCCTGTCTGCCTCCCCCTCAGGCACCGCATTTGCCAGTCCCACCAAGACCTCTGGGGCATCAACCCCGCACGGGCCGTCAAAAGCTGCTCGTGCCGACTCGCTGCGTTCCGAGATTATGAATGCTATTGAGGAGATGAAGGACGAGATTGACCAGGTGGCTGAGCAGATTGCCAGCTTCGCCGAGGCTCAGATTCGCCCAGGCGACTATGTTCTGGTTCACGAGCCGTCAAGTGTCGTCACGCGGTTCATTGTCAAGGCCGCTTCTAAGCGCCGCTTTACAGTGCTCATTGCCTGCAAGGCTGGTCCTAGGGGCTACGAGGCGCGAGCCGTCAGCGTCGGCTGCAAGGACAAGGAGCACGTGGCATATGAGAGCTTCCGCCGTGAGCTGACCAAGGCTGGAATTACAGTTATCAACGTTATGGCGTCAGGAATGAGCACGTACATGTCTCTCGTGACGCGCGTGGTGCTAGGTGCACGCTCGATCCTTGCCAACGGCAATGTGATTTTGGATGCAGGCGCTGGCGCTGTGGCGCACTCGGCGAAATACCACGGCCGGCCAGTTGTGGTTTTGGGTGGCATCTACCAGCTTAGTCCCGACAGTCCGTTTGATGAAGGCTCATTAGTAGAGTGGAATGATCCCTCAACTGCTGTTGCCTTTGAGGATGGCTCGCTTGTGTGTGACGACATATTTGTGCGGCAACCACTGACGGAAGTTTTGCCCGCCGAGTTGGTGGATATGTACATTAGCAATTTGTAAGTTTTGGGCTGTTTCTTCTGTGTACAATTGTCTTCCAGGATGCTAACTATCTTTCCTAGGGGCACTCACTGCCAGAACCATCTCTCCGGCCTCATTATGGAACATTATAAGGCTGAAGATGTCGAGTTCCATCAGTGGTAAAACAGAACCAAGGTGTGAAACAAGCACTCGTAAAGAAGCAAAAAAGTTTTTGGCCTGGCCAAAGGGAAAGAGACAAAATGAGCCGTGTTTTGAGGATATCTACAGATGCCTACAAGATATACGAATATAAGTGATGACAAGAAACAAGACACTTTGGCGTGGATATATGACGAGTTCTTTTGAATGGCGCAATTACAAGCCAATGCCCTGATTTGCCTATTTGCCGCTCTGAAGAAATAAACAACCAAAATTGGGCTGCAGAGCTGGATGGTGATGGATTGTTTCCTGGTGGCTCAACTAACCTTGGCCCTTCCGTTTGCTGCACTCAACTATGCACTGGCCGCATCTATCCGGATTTGTATTATTTTCTATTCAAGTCTTGAAAGGCCATATCTCCGATGTTTCCGGCCATTTTTGATGATGCTGGCGGTCCCTTTCATAACTACGAAGCTAAGTCACCCAGAGCTCGTCTTTTCGGATAAGCCTCGGCATATAACAAAAGGATTTGGCACGTTACACAGCTCTAGGGTTAAAATGCTTGACTACAGCACTGCTGAATAGTAACTGGAAGCTCAGTAAAACAGAGGTTAACAGTATCAAGTATGGGAAAACTGGTTGTGAAGTTGTTCCCTTCTGCCAAGGGAATACACATACCGCAACGTTACGACCACTAACTGGCTATCGATCTGTGCCCTACTACGCCTACACTGACATTAGCAACGCACTAAAATGAAGCCACTAACAGACGCTTGCAGAAACCTATTTGACGTGTTTTAATGGCCAGAGAAAAGTAGCAAAGCTACAGTGAGAAAGCTCATCTCAAAGCTGCCATCGAAATACGAGTAGCTTCGAAAACAGAACCAATGTTAGCGCCATTCTGATAGAGGTGCTGCGATGTATCGAATCACATCTCAAAGGCTCTCCGCAAAGAGTAAATGACGGTATTTAGGCATTGATGGGAGTTGGGAACACTTTCAAGTCAGAAAAGGTCCGCCGCTCGATGGGTTTGTCAAGGTTTAGAGCACTGGCACCTTTCTCTTTCCATCGGGAAACAGTTTCCAGCTCGCCCTAAAGAACCCTGTTAGCCGGCTATTTTGCTGTTCAGAGCAGTCTGGGTCCGTCCAGGCCGATCTGCGCCGTAGCCAATAGTTTAGCAACGACGAGAAAGGCAAAAAGTAGAGGCCTGCATAGGCTCACACAGCTAGCTACAGGTAGCGTATTATCCAATTAGGAAAACAATTTCCCACAGGATATATCCTCTGTCTAGAAGCATTTGCTTGGTTTTGCTGCGTTACTGCTTTCATTGTTTTCAAAGCCTAAATTCCAAGGCATGATGCTGCTAGGCAGTCAGCCCATTGAGCTCTAGTCGTTAGGACATACGGCCTATATCCATTTTATATCAAGAACTAGCCGCTCATGAGGCTAACAATAGCCACTTCAAAAGTACGCTAACACAAAAAACCGCCTATGAATCGCTAAAAAGTCAGTATCTTGAGAGCACGGTTCGCAAGATATGCATGATATGGACAAATGACGTCAATACCTGTCACATATATCGAGCTACCTACCTACTGACCTACTCTGCGCAGCACATGATATCTCAGTCTAGCAAAGACTTCACTAAAAGAAATTTGCCTCTCAATAGATGCATACTTGCAACTGGAGGGCCTATATCAGGTTGTTGGAGCCCCCGCGCAAGCTTTTTCACTTTACCCTCTTGTCACTCGTTCTTCACTAATCTCACTTTTCTCTACCAACCTATCTCCAGCTGCTACTCTTCTTTGCCTCATCTTCTGATAGCTATGGTACTAAGGACTTACAGATTTGTCATCTGGTCAGTTATACCAATAGTATCCATCCTATCATACATACATGCCTAAAGTCCCTACTTACCAACGTTCATTTGCGTGAATACTCTATTTCTCTTCCCTCTGGACTATTCAAAATGCCTGCATCTATCAACGAGATGTCGATCCCCATCAACAGCAACTATTTCCCTTCAGAGCTCGGGACTCCTTTTTCCAATACCTATACCCCGGTGCCTAGCTGTCTCTGGGACACTGAGAACTCAACCTTCCTCTGTCACACCTGCAAGTTTCCTCTCCAGAGCTATAGTATCCCTCCGGAGTGGTTAGGTGGATTCTCTTGGCTGGCAGCTAGAAACATCCTGCCCCCCCCTTGTATTCTCATTCCCCACAGCCGGGCTGATTGCTACGCACACATTTTCCACGCCACTTACAATGCATTTATTGGTGGCTCCCGTGCCTCCAGATCAGCCCCAGGGGAGCCTTCGGCCCCGGCTCATACGAGCCCTATTGTATCTGAGCTTGTTCCCCAAGTCCAAGGGCAGGCCCAGGCTGCAAGCCCTTGCAGCCCTTGCCCGCTAAGACCTACCGCGCCTGCGTTCGTGTCCCAGCCCATAGCCCCACTTCGTGACATGGGCAGCTTAGACCGCGGTGCATCTTCTCGGCCGCCGCCAACGACTGAAGCTTCCATGCACCCCATCGCTAGCGATGACAGAAAACAGCCTGCCACTTCTGACCTAGATCATTCACCGTTGGCATGTTCAGGGGAAGACCCAAATGACGTCAAGGTAGGTGCCTACCACTTGGCATCTCTTCTTTTCTCGGGGTACTTGCAGCACCATGGGTGATCCAGCAAGCCCAGGACATCTGTAGCCAGCCGAGTTTTGCCCTTCACGCTCTGCTATGCAGGCATGTGGCCCTTGCCGCTAGCAGCTCTCCAGCAACATCTGGCCCGTCTTCCGGGGAGTTTTAGGCTCTCTTGCCACCGGCATCTGAGCGGG
The DNA here is from genome assembly GCA_002018265.1 of Ceratocystis harringtonii. Lineage (NCBI taxonomy): Eukaryota > Fungi > Ascomycota > Sordariomycetes > Microascales > Ceratocystidaceae > Ceratocystis > Ceratocystis harringtonii. The sequence continues at coordinate 110,280 of MKGM01000025.1, read as the reverse complement.
AGGTAATCTACAAAGGGGCATCCAATGTGATTGCAAAGAGAGGATTTCAGCAAAACGAGAGAACCTTCTATATAGCGCTACATGTGGTAGCACTAAACTTGGGCTTTCAAGAGGGAATAGATAGATCAATAATGGCTCGCGGCACTTAATGAGTAATGAGAACGGCGCTTCTCTTACCATAGCATAATAAAGCATTTTTTCCAGCAAATCACTAGTATTTTGAGTGTTTTAGATATTGGCGAGCAGTTAGCTAAGCACTTAGTATTGCAGCAAATTGATACGAGTCTAGAGCCTCGATAGAGTCCGGGCACTGGCAAAACTTCAAACCTTGTGAAATAACATTCCTAGTACCCCTTTTATTCCTGCGATCTCTGCCTATATGCGCCCCTTTTTCGTCCTGCATCTTCACCTATCCCTCTGCCTGTCCACTCTACATCGACTCATTCTTCTCCACCAACGCGCTAACACCCACCGATTTGCCTACCTTGACTTTGTGCTTCTTTTCCGCACCGGCCGCAGCAACTGCAGCAGCAGTTGCTGCGCTATCAACATCGCCTACCAGCTCACCCTCATCCTCGGCCTCGGCTGCTTCGTCTTGCTCAATCTTCTCGCGGATCTGCGACAGGTCCAGGCGCATACTAAACGCATCCTCACCATCCGCATAGTACTTGGCCTCGATCTTGTCGGTCTTGAAGCCCAGCGTCGTGCGGTATAGATGGATGGCGGCCTTGTTAGACATACGCACGTGAAGTGAAACATACTGGGCACCGAAGGTTTCGACCATTGCTTGCTCTAGAAGATTTAGAGGTTACATGTTAGAATCTTGCCACCTGCGTCTCTTATCCTCTTCGTCTGGTTCACTCCCCGGCTACTTACGGCTCTGGCGCATTAGCTTCTCGGCAATGCCCAGTCTCCGGTGCGTGCGCATAACCGACAAACTTGTAATGTGGCCATGCTTGATTCCATCCGCAGGCTCCTCCTCCATCTTGGCAAGCACGTATCCCACGATCTTGGGGTATTCGTAGGGCGTCTTCTTCGGGCGTGACATGTCAACAGCGACAAAGCTCAGCTGGGGCCACGAAAGCGCATGGTACAGATGGTACTTGAGAAAGTAGTTCTCGGGCAAATTCTCCACATTGGCATGCTGGATCAGCGGCACGTCCGACACTTGCAGTACTCGGATATCCATGGTGTGTGTCTGCTGAGGTCTTGAGGGTTTCGTCGTGAGGAGGGCTTCGTTATCGGGGTTTTGTATCGCCCTATGCAAAATCAAGTATGATAGAGTAGACTTGGCTAGCCCGGGGTTTAGTCAGCGTAGTTTGTTCAAGTCTTGAGGGGTAGACTACAATTGGTCACGGACGCTGTGTGAGGCTACAAATCTACGCTCTGGCGTCGACTCACGAGGCTCCATCATGGTGGGTTCCTACGACCCACGCTGTGGTACAAACCCTATTTACGTAACCCTAGAGAGCTCTCCTCTCACCAAAGATAACATAACGAAACAAAAGGCAATCAGTCACATGCTGCTAACTTTTTATTCAACCTCAAAGCAATTTAGTCATGAATTTAGCCATCATCAAGCCTGAACCTCAAGTCATGTGATGTGTTTATCCTTCGACTCGCCTGCGCGCTGGCGCTTCTAAAAACCCGGCTACACCCCCCAGGAAGCTCAGTTCTTATTGGTGCGGAACAGCCAAAACCGCTTCTCTCCAAGCACATCGTTCAAGATGCCGCCAGCACTACCGCGAGCGTGGGTATATTAGGACAGCATGTTCCGTTCCTAAATTCCGACTCTGGAAGTTTTGCCTCACCAAACTAACCCTTACTGCCAGCAATGTCGCGTGTTCTAGCAGGAAAACTTGCCATCATTACCGGAGGCTCACGAGGTACACTACAAGACAACCCCAACTCTATTGTCATCACCCTTGTCTTCATCTGCTAATATTCTCCTCTCAAAAAAAGGCATCGGGGCCGCCATTGCCGACAATCTAGCTGCCAAAGGCGCCAACGTCGTGCTCGGCTACACTTCTGCATCCTCGCAAGCCGGAGCCCAAGCCCACGCAGATTTGCTCGCCCAGAAACATTCTGTGAAAGCCACCGTCGTGCAAGCAGACATCGGGGTGCCCAACGGCCCATCTGATCTCATTGCCGCCGCCAAAAGCGCCTTCAGCCATGCCGACGGTTCCTTCCAAATTGATATCCTTGTTAACAACGCTGGCGTTGCACGCAACGACCGCATCGAGAACGTCAAAGTTGCTGACTTCACAGCTACCTATGCAGTCAACGTGCTTGGCCCGCTACTGCTTGTACAAGCCGCACTACCATACCTACCACACGACCGGAGCGGCCGCATTATCAGCCTGTCGTCGGTCAGCAGCGCCAGCGGCTTTGTCGGGCAGAGCGTCTATGGTGGTTCCAAAGCTGCTATTGAGGCTATGACACGCACATGGGCACGCGAACTGTCAGAGCGTTGCACGGTCAATGCTATCAACCCAGGGCCCGTAGAAGGACCGATGTACGAGAGCAACACAGAGGAGTTCAAAGAGATGATCCGCCCGTTCATCGAGGCCGCCCCGCTGATGAAGGCTCGTGCCAGAGTGGATTCCGAGGCTGTCCTGGAGTATGCAAAGACCGCTGGCGGCAGGCCTGCTTATACCTCTGAGATTGCAGGCATCGTAGGCATGCTATGCACACCCGATGCGGCTTGGTGCACTGGTCAGGTCGTAAGTGCAAATGGCGGGTTCATCATCTAGCGAATGGGAAATGTGGGGCTCTCTGTCAAGTAGATTAAAGCGGGGCAGGCAGGAAATAAAGTATGATTAATAGTTTGTGAATAACAAAATGCACGACATCATAATTCGCCATGTGAAAAGAAAAATTGGCCCTTTAGGTCTACGATCGATTAAATTGCGTGGGAAAAGTCATCCACCTGGATCTGTTTTAACACAACGCTCTTGCTTTGTATTTGATCTACTTTTGTTATTTCCTTGCCACCACGCTCCCTCATGAACCCTGCCGCCATGGACGATCTTTTTGAAGGCGCCCTCAACCTTGAAGACGAGATATACAACAAGGCCTACGAGGAGGGTCATGCGGACGGCATCCGGGCTGGCAAGGTCGAGGGTCGCTCGTTCGGCATGGCCCAGGGCTTCGATAAGTTCTTCGAAGCTGGCAAGCTATTTAGCAAGGCCGTTGTACTGGGGACGCGTATAGCCGTCACACCGCCAGGCACTGCTAGCCACGCCCCCGACCCTTCAACTCCCACAAAAGCAATCTCTGCTCCAGGTACCGCTACTGCCCCTCTCACTACTGCTGGTAGCGCTGTTACTACCGCTTCGGAAACGACCATATCCTCTCTGCCCCCGCTCCAATCCAACGCCCGTCTAGAAAAGAACATGATCGCACTCTACGACCTCATGGAACTTGATACGCTGTCAACGGACAACAGCGACGAGGCCGTGAATGAGTTCGACGACCGACTGAAACGTGCTCAAGGCAAGGCCAAAATCATTGACAGGATGATGCTCCAGAACAGACCTAAGAACCAGACGTCATCTAGCTCATGAGGACTGCAAAACAACTAGAAATGTTACATCAAATTGCCCTTGTCTTGGGGTTGTGGAACTGTCTCTGCCGTTTTTTGGTTTACTATTGGGTCATCGATAGCATGGTTGTACGGGGCGTGGGATCACGGCCTAGCAAGTGGTTGGAAGCTCTTTTTTTGACTTGACTTGACTTGATCATGATATTCACAAGTGGACATGAGAACAGAGCGGCGTCGTGGGGGCTCTTCATACTTCTTTTCTGTATTCTCGGTCTTCTGTCTTACTCTCCTGCTTCCGACAAAACAAAGGTAACAATTAACATCGCTCTTGGGCAGTCCAATGGTCTATGCTATGTACGTAGCCCGGCTTCTCTGTATCTTTCAAAAAATAACTGTTGGCTCATGTGAGAAATCATCGTCTATTGGAAAGACCGGACTTGGTACCTAGAGTAGACAAATAGTCTCAGTCAGCGCATGATGAACGTGTAGACGGAAGAATGTTACGCTACTTACTCCTCGGGATACGAGCTCTCGCCAATCTTGAACTTGTATGTATCCCACTGGCCGTCCTGCTTCAAGTTCAAGCCACTCGGCGTCGGGGGCAGCCCATTGACAAAGACATCTTTGGCAGCAACATCGGCATTTTTCTCCAAGAATGCCGCTATTCCACCCTGCGACTTTTCGACAGCGGCCACCAGAGATTTTTCGCCCGCCTCGCCAACTAGCTCAGCCTTGGGCGCCGCCGCGCTGCCCACAGTCAGCAGACTGACGACCTGCGGCTGCGTGACAACGCTGGAGCGCGGGTAGTTGCGGCGGTGGTCGCGCTTCCAGTACGGGTTTCCAGCAATGTCACCGGCAGGGAAGGTGACGGGGTCGCGGTAAGCCTGTGGGTCGACAGAGCCGGGTGTCGGCAAGCGGTTGAGATGGTTTAGCGGCACACCATTAGAGCGGTTGGGGTCGATGGCGAGGAAGCGGCGGATAATCTCCCACAGACCTGTGGACTGCAGTGTGTATTTCTGTTATAGAATAAAAGCCGGTGGGTGAAGAGTTAGCCACACTGTTCGTTTGAAGGGAGCTTGTTGTTGATGCTAGAGCTTGTGGTTCTAGATGGCTTGCAGCCCGTTGGTTTTATTCGTGCCCAGGGCATTCCGCCTTCGCAATCACAGCAATTAGGCATTCAATAACGCTAGGCTCTGGTTATCGTGGGCTTTCCCCGGACTTTAGCGCTATGGGGCTGCGGAGAAGAGGACTGGATGGGGGGGCTGAAAGGCGAGAATGACGCACCTTAGAAATCTCCACGACACCGCCAGCGACGGTCTTGGCCACGGCCTTAGAAGGCATTGTGTTTGTGTTTAGCACAGGAAATAGGAGAAAAAAATAAAGCTGAGTAAAAGATGCACAATGGGCAACGGGGTTGGATCCAAGGTTCTTGTAGGTGGTTCCTCAAATACCGCGAAGCCTTCCAGAAGTGTTTGTGCTAATTCCGAAATGGCCATTGCTCGTTGGCTAGCCAGGCTGCCGAGGTTTAGCCTTGTAACCAAAACGGGCCACAAGTATGCAGACAGCTCACGTTTCTAGTATCGTCAAATGTGCGAATGAAGCGCTCAGTGTTATCAATAGTGCCATATTCATATTCTATTTTTTGGTTTTTTTTCGCTGTTTTTCCGCCATCGCTGTTTCCAATGCCCAAGCTAATGATACATGCTACCTGTAAAAAAAAACATCACGCCAATGCCTCCCTCGTTCGACCTACACACCGAAATAACTAGCATGCCACCATCTATTCAGTAACCGTAGCGTCCGTAGTCGTCTTGACTTCATCGACCGGCTTCGCCATGTCCTTCTCGGAGGTAGTGGCCGCTCCATCGGGCTTTCCAGCAGGCTTTTCGGCTCCGGGAGCTTCTTTGTCAAGCTTTGTCCCGTTAAGCTCCGCCTCGCTGTTCCTGTTCTCGGTTGACTGGTTTTTGGCAACATCATTTACACTGCTGTCCTTGGGCTCAGACTTGACTTCTTCCTGGGGCTTGTCCTCCGCATGCTGGGTCTCCAATTGGGGCTGGGTTTTAGATCCATCAGCCGGCTTCTCGTTAGTAGACTCAATCTTCTCCTCCTCGGACTTGCCATCGCCATTCTTCTCGGCCCCGTCTTCTTCCTTTCCGGTCTTGGCGCCATCAGCGGCAGCCGCGTCGCCATTAGTTGGCTCAAGTTTAGGGCTATCTTCAAGAGTCTCACTACCCAGGCCACCCTCTTGGACTAGCTTGACAACGACGTCCAAGGTATCGGCCGGGCCGCCAGGCTGAGCAATCAAGACCTTCCCATTCTTGTTAACCAGAAAAACACCACGCACGGTCCCCTTAGGGTTCTTCTTCAAGCCGATGGCTCCAATGAGACTGAAGCTGGGATCACAAAGAAGGCGGTACGGGAGATTCTGCTTTGTTTTAAAGGTCGTGTTGGCCTTGGGGGAGTCAGACGAGAGACCATAAACGCCCAGACCGGCGTTTGAGAGCGTAGTATAGTTATCCCGGAAAAGACACGCTTGTCTTGTGCCTATATCAAGGTGTTAGTACTGTGTGATCACAGGTGTTTGTTTGCGATAAGTCCGGGTTTGCGCGAGTGATGGGAAACATACAGCCGGGAGTTGAAGCTCTAGGATACGTGAAAAGAACCACGCCGGTCTTGCTCTGGGTCAAAAGTGACTTGAGAGTGACGGTCTCATCGTCTTGAGTCTGAACCTCTCCGCCAAAATCGGCCAATGAAATGACGTCGCCAACCGAAGGGGCAGAAGCGGGAGTGGTAGTGGTGGTAGCAGCAGCAACACCAGCTTTGGGAGAGCCGCTGCTTCGCGTTGAGGTGCGAGTGGCATTAGTAGCGGCGCCGCCATTTCGAGAAGTAGGATTGATAGCAGCAGAAGGGGCTTCTTTCTTTGCGCGCGACGCTCTTTTCGCGGGGGGCGGCGGTGCGGGCACAGTGGGGGCCTTGCGCTTGCGGAGTTCAACGGGCATGGTGAGAGCTGGCAACAAGAAATATGACACGATGATAAGTGAATCAAGGTCAACTATTAAATTGACAGAGGGCTGCACAAGAATATGTGTATGAGTGAGCACTCAGAGACAGTAAAGAGGAAATGCGCCCAGGGATTGTTTTTTTTTGTCGCTTGCGCTGGAAGGAAAACAAGCGACGGACAACAACGAGCAGGGATCGTAAGTACTATGTTATTATACGAAAAGGGCGGAGCAATAAAAACGATAAGACAATAGCAATGCAATTGTAGGTTGAGCAAAGCACAGAGAAGCCGAGTAAAAAGAAAAGAACAAATGAAAGATGAGAGAGGGAAGAAAGCAAAACAAGGACATCCAGCTGAATTCAAAACAGCTTTGGCCGCATTCAAAGAAGGTAGCAAAAGTCTAGATGCACACATGCTTATTTGGAGTTTCTTCTAATCAGCCAATCATGAGTCGCAGATTCCATGCCCGATACGGAACAGCCAGAAGCTTCGCTTCTTACCAACTTCCGATTCCCCATTGAGGGCGTTTTTTCCTCTTTTCTTTCTTTCTTTTTCTTTCTTTCTTGCGTTAGTAACCACGGGGACAGCCTGAAATGCCCGCTATAGCAGCAGGAGTAGAAGGAAAGAGAAAAGAATAGGAGAGTGATGAGAAAACATCAGCCATCCAAAGCAGCCAATGGTCTATTTTAACCCCAAAGCTTAGATGACTAAGCTCACACAACGATTTGTTTTGATCGGTAGCTAATCCGAGTTGGCCTCTGGATCTGGCCTGATTTTCGATCGGCTGCTTGCTCCAGCTGCCAGCGGCTGTCCTCTTCAGCCAAGCTCCTTCCTTTTTAGATCAGCTCATTTTTCAACAATAGCACCAGATGCCGCCGAGGACAAGGACCGAAAATCAAGATAAGTCAGAGCTTCCGCCATTGGTTTTTTTCTTCCCTCTTTGGACTTGGCACACTCTCTCCTGTTCTCCTTTGTGCCAACCCACAGATATTATCACCATGACAAAGATCGATCCCAAGGTGCGTCCGGCTCAAACTACAGAGGAAACCCTCCCCTTGCCTGGTGCTTGGCCTAACCCTCGTGTATGCCCTTTCCCCGCCGTAGAAGCTGACCATGCCCCTCGCCGCATTCACTATGGCGTGGATGGTGTTTTTGTAAGTCTTCCCCCTCAACACAAATGCTGCTGCGGTTTATTTTGGCTCACAAACGAACAACAAGCTATACCCGGTCTTCTATTCGAGCCGCAAGAGAACAAGTCGTAAGATTTCTTTCCTCTTTTTGCATGTCGTCTTCTAACCCTTATGATCACTCTGGCCAGAAACACGGGTCGTCCACAGGGGGCTCATATAATCCGCGGGCCGGCCAGTAAGTTGGTCAATGGCGTTGTGTGTAGTGATAGTGCAAGCCCGGCATGGCATGGCATGGCATGGCATGGCGACGTGGAACTGGGATGAGAAACCGGGACATTCTGGTACAGGCGATTTTCGTTAAGATGCCACTCAGGAAACAGCCAACAGCCCGGCGGACAAGGAGCATTGCTCGGCCTGTATCCGTTGCGAGCTCGTTCGTTCATCATATGATTTCTCTATCTCACCGTGTCTTATCAGACGACAACAATTAGGGTCGAGGGTCTGCAATACAGCTAGCTTCCTTGGGCTCCTTTCAGGAACAGGCCAGGCACTCGCTGCCGCTGATGAACGGCCCCTGAACTAGCTTGACCGACCCCACTGTAAGACGAGCTAGAGAAGGACTGCGGAGTCTTGCAGAGGCTGTTTGTTCTACGTTATAGGGGGCGCGCACGTTTTGACTTGTTGACTTGTTGACTTGCTGACTTGTTAACTCTTTGCCATGTCTTGGGGTCTTTTCTGATGTTGTATTTCTCTTCATCCTATTCCATCTCATCCACGCCATTCCCCTGACGAGAAATGCAGGTCACAGGCATAAATAACAAGCACCACCAATAAAAAAGAACGACCCGGAATAACTGGAGTTTTAGTGCATGTTCCCCCTTGACAACTATGGCCAAACGGGGCTCCCTCCATCTCCTTTTCTCTCCTCTCTCTTTTGCCCAGCTAGCGGTCAGGCGTCGGGCAGGGCAAGTAAATAGCAGTAGGTTGAACAGACGGCCTGCCCTGTTCATCTTTTTTGTGTTTTTTTCCTTAGGTACAACATATCTGCCACGTAAAGAAAGGTACATACATACATGTACATGGTACATGGTACAGAGACCAAAGTGACCAGCGAGAAACAGCGTAGCTTCCAGGCTTCTCAGAGCGCTGGGCTGGACCTGCGGGCTGTGGCAGCTGCTGTTCGACTCCTTTCCCATGGGCTGATGTACAAATGTACAAGTAACGCTGTATAGATACATTCATAA